>JAEIFS010000723.1:0-45094 GCA_018904165.1 Zaprionus camerounensis
TTGTGATAGGGTCCCCCCTTACAACATTTTCAAAATTTTTCAAAATTAAGAATTTTGATATTTTGAATTAAATTGATAAAGCTAGTAATCATTAGTATAAAATGTCCTTCGAAAAGTCTTTGCGATGAAAATTGTGGAAAATATTGAAGAAAAACCCTTAATTTAGGTGTAAATTTGTGTTAAGGGTCCCCCCTTACAACATTTTCAAAATTTCCAAAATTAAGAACCGATATTTTGACTAAAATTGATAAAGCTAGTAATAAGTTGTATAAAATCTCCTTCGAAAAGTCTTTGCGATGAACATTGTAAAAGGAATTCCAATATCGAAGTCAAAACCCTTAATTTTGGTGTAAATTTGTGATCAGGGTTACCACCCCCTTACAACATTTTCAAAATTTTTCAAAAATTTGGTATTTTGATATTTTGATTTAAATTGATAAAGCTAGTAATAAGTAGAAAGGTATAAAATGTCCTTCGAAAAGTCTTTGCGATGAACATTGTGGAAAATATCGAAGAAAAACCCTTTATTTAGGTGTAAATTTATGAAAAAGGTCCCCCCTTACAACATTTTCAAAATTTTTTCAAAATTTAAATTTTGATATTTTGACTTAAATGATAAAGCTAGTACTAAGTTGTATAAAAAGCCCTTCGAAAAGTCTTTGCGATGAAAATTGTGAACAATATCGAGAAAACACTCTTAATTTAGGTGTAAATTTATGATAAATAGTCCCCCCCCCCTTACAACATTTCAAAAGGTTTCAAAATTTAAATTTTCATATTTTGACTTTAAATTGATAAAGCTAGTCATAAGTAGTATAAAATGTCCTTCGAGAAGTCTTTGGTTGATGAAAATTGTGGAATATATCGAAGAAAAACCCTTAATTTAAGTGTAAATTTTTGATAAGGGTCCCACCCCCTTGCAACATTTTCAAACAAAATAGAATTTGAATTTTTATTTAAAGAAAAGTAGTATAAGTAGTAAAAAGTCCTTAAACATTGTAGAAAATATCAGGGTCCCCCATTAAAATTCAAAATTTTTCAAAATTTAAAATTTTGATATTTTGATTTAAATTGATAAAGCTAGTCATAAGTGGTATAAAATGTCCTTCGAAAAGTCTTTGCTATGAAACTTGTGTGGAAAATATTAAAGAAAAACCCTTAATTTAGGTGTAAATTTGTGATTAGGGTCCCCCTCACAACATTTTCAAAATTTTCAAAATTTATAACGATATTTGACTTAAATTAATAAAGCTAGTCATAAGTAGTATAAAATGTCCTTCGAAAAGTCTTTGCGATGAAAATTGTGGAAAATATCGAAGAAAAACCCTTAATTTAGGTGTAAATTTGTGATATTTTAGGTCAAATTTTCAAAATTTAGAATTTCGATATTTTGACTTAAATTGATAAAGCTAGTAATAAATAGTATAAAATGTCCTTCGGAAAAGTCTTTGCGATGAACATTGTGGAAAATATCGAAGAAAAACCCTTAATTTAGGTGTAAATTTGTGATAAAGGTCCCCCCTTTACACTTAAAGAACATTTTCAAAATTTTCAAAATATAAGAATTTTGATATTTTGACTTAAATTGATAAAGCTAGTCATAAGTAGTATAAAATGTCCTTCGAAAAGTCTTTGCGATGAAAATTGTGGAAAATATCGAAGAAAAACCCTTAATTTAGGTGTAAATTTGTGATAAGGGTCCCCCTTACAACATTTTCAAAATTTTTCAAAATTTAAGAATTTTGATATTTTGACTTAAATTGATAAAGCTAGTAATAAGTAGTATAAAAATGTCCTTCGAAAAGTCTTTGCGATGAAAATTGTGGAAAATATCGAAGAAAAACCCTTAATTTAGGTGTAAATTTGTGATAGGGCTTTACAACATTTTCAAAATTTTTCAAAATTTAGAATTTTGTTTGGATATTTTGACTTAAGTTAATAAAGCTAGTCATAAGTAGTATATAAAATGTCCTTCGAAAATTCTTTGCGATGAACTTAGAAATATAAAACCCTGTTTAGGTGTAATTTGTGTAGGGTCCCCCTCTGCTTTTAAGAATAATAATTTTAGAAAATATCGAAGAAAAACCCTTAATTTAGGTGTAAATTTGTGATAAAGGTCCCCCTTGCAACATTTTCAAAATTTTTCAAAATTTAAATTTTGATATTTTGACTTAAATTGATAAAACAGTCCTAAGTAGTATAAAAAGTCCTTCTAAAAGTCTTTGCGATGAACATTGTGGAAAATATCGAAGAAAAACCCTTAATTTAGGTATAAATTTATGATAAGGGTCCCCCTCACGGCATTTCAAAATTTTTCAAAATTTACAACTTTGATATTTTGACGAAATTAGTAAAGCTAGCCCTAAGTTGTATAAAATGTCCTTCGAAAAGTCTTTGCGATGAACATTGTGGAAAATATCGAAGAAAAACCCTTAATTTAGGTGTAAATTTGTGATAAGGGTCCCCCCTTGCAACATTTCAAAATTTTTCAAAACTTAAAATTTTGATATTTTGACTTAAATTGATAAAGCTAGTCATAAGTAGTATAAAATGTCCTTCGAAAAGTCTTTGCCATGACCATTGTGGAAAATATCGAAGAAAAACCCTTAATTTAGGTGTAAATTTTTGATAAGGGTCCCCCCTGCAACATTTTCAAAATTTTCAAAATTTAAAATTTTGATATTTTAATTTTTAAATTGATAAAGCTAGTCATAAGTATTATAAAATGTCCTTCGAAAAGTCTTTGCGATGAAAATTGTGGAAAATATCGAAGAAAAAAACCCTTAATTTAGGTGTAAATTTGTCATAAGGGTCCCCCTCACCCATTATTTTCAAAATTTTCAAAATTTAGAATTTTGATATTTTGAATCAAATTGATAAAGCTAGTCATAAATAGTATAAAAAGTCCTTCGAAAAGTGTTTGCGATGAAAATTGTGGAAAATATCGAAGAAAAACCCTTAATTTTGGTGTAATTTGTGATAAGGGTCCCCCTTACAACATTTTCAAAATTTTTCAAAATTTAGAATTTTGATATTTTGAAAAAAAAACAGTAAAAGAGAAAAAGCCTCAAAAGTCTTTCAGTAAAATTGTGGAATATATCGAAGAAAAACCCTTAATTTAGGTGTACATTTTTGATAAAGTTCCCCCTTACAACATTTTCAAAATTTTTCACAATTTAAAATTTTGATATTTTGACTTAAATTGATAAAAAAGCTAGTCATAAGTAGTATAAAATGTACTTCGAAAAAAGTCTTTGCGATGAACATTGTGGAAAATATCGAAGAAAAACCCTTAATTTAGGTGTAAATTTGTGATAAGGGTCCCCCTTATCAACATTTTCAAAATTTTTCAAAATTTAGAATTTTGATATTTTACTTAAATTATAAAGCTAGTCATAAAGTAGTATAAAATCTATCGAAAAGTCTTTGCGATAAAAGTGTGGAAAATATCGAAGAAAAACCCTTAATTTGGTGCAAATTTGTGATAAGGGTCCCCCCTCACAGTACTTTTCAAAATTTTTCAGAAATTAGAATTTTGATATTTTGACTTAAATTGATAAAGCTAGTCATAAGTAGTATAAAAGTCCTTCGAAAAGTGTTTGCGATGAACGTGTGCAAAATATCGAAGAAAAACCCTTAATTTAGGTGTAAATTTTTGATAAGGGCCCCCCTTACAACGTTTTCAAAATTTTCAAAAAAATTTTGATATTTTGATTTAAATTGATAAATTAGTCCTTAGTGCATAAAAGGCCTTCAAAAGCCTTTGCGATGAACATTGTGGAAAATATTGAAGAAAAACCCTTAATTTAGGTGTAAATTTGTGATAAGGGTCCCCCCTCACAACATTTTCAAAAGTTTCAAAATTTACAACTTTATTTTGACTCAAATTAATTAAGCTAGTGTAAGTAGTATAAAATGTCCTTAGAAAAGTCTTTGCGATGAAAATTGTGGAAAATATCGAAGAAAAACCCTTAATTTAGGTGTAAATTTGTGTTAAGGGTCCCCCTTACAACATTTCCAAAATTTTAACAAATTTAGAATTTTGATATTTTGACTTAAATTGATAAAGCTAGTCCTAAGTTGTATAAAATGTCCTTCGAAAAGTCTTTGCGATGAACATTATGGAAAATATCGAAGTAAAACCCTTAATTTAGGTGTAAATTTGTAATAAGGGTCCCCCCTTACAACATTTCAAAATTTAGAATTTTGATATTTTGACTTAAATTGATAAAGCTAGTACTAAGTTGTATAAAAACTCCTTCGAAAAGTCTTTGCGATGAACATTGTGGAAAATATCGAATCAAAACCCTTAATTTAGGTGTAAATTTGTGATAAGGGTCCCCCCTTACAACATTTCCAAAACACTTCAAAATTTAGAATTTTGGTATTTTGGTTTAAATTGATAAGCTAGTCATAAGTAGTATAAAAGTCCTTCGAAAAGTCCTTGCGATGAAAATTGTGGAAAATATCGAAGAAAAACCCTTAATTTAGGTGTAAATTTGTGATAAGGGTCCCCCTTACATATTTCAAAAAAAAAAAAAAAAAAATTGTGAAAAATAGGGACACTTACAACATTTCAAAATTTTCAAAACTTAAATTTTGATATTTTGACTTAAATTGATAAAGCTAGTAATAGTAGTATAAAATGTTAAATATCTTTTAATCTTAATTTAGGTGTTAAATTTTTGGTAAGGGTCCCCCCACAACATTTCAAAATTTTTCAAAATTTAGAATTTTGATATTTTGACTTAAATTGATAAAGTCACTAAGTTGTATAAAATGTCCTTCCAAAAGTCTTTGCGATGAACATTGTGGAAAATATCGAAGAAAAACCTTAATTTAGGTGTAAATTTGTGATAAGGGTCCCCCTCACAACATTTTCAAATTTTTCAAAATTTAGAAGTTTGATAGTTTGACTTAAAGTGATAAAGCTAGTCATTTAGTTGTATAAATGTCCCTCAAAAAGTCTTTGCGATGAACATTGTGGAAAACATCGAATAAAACCCTCTTAATTTAGGTGTCAATTTGTGATAAGGGTCCCCCCCTTACAACATTTTCAAAATTTTTTCAAAATTTTGAATTTTGATATTTTGACTTAAATTGATAAAGCTAGTCATAAGTAGTATAAAATGTCCTTCGAAAAGTCTTTGCGATGAAAATTGTGGAAAATATCGAAGAAAAACCCTTAATTTAGGTGTAAATTTGTGATAAGGGTCCCCCTTACAACATTTTCAAAATTTTTCAAAATTTAGAATTTTGATATTTTGACTTAAATTGATAAAGCTAGTAATAAGTAGTATAAAATGTCCTTCGAAAAGTCTTTGCGATGAAAATTGTGGAAAATATCGAAGAAAAACCCTTAATTTAGGTGTAAATTTTGATAAGGGGCCCCCTTACAACATTTTCAAAAATTTTTCAAAATTTAGATATTTTGATTTTTAAATTGATAAAGCTAGTCATAAGTATAAATGTCCTTCGAAAAGTCTTTGCGATGAAAAGTATGGAAAATATATTTTAAAAAAAAAGTCCCCCTTACAACATTTTCAAAATTTTCAAAATTTTGAATTTTATAATTTTGACTTAAATTGATAAAGCTAGTACTAAAGACAAAGTTGTATGTAAAAGGTTCCGAAAAGTCTTTGCGATGAACATTTGTGGAAAATATCGAAGAAAAACCCTTAATTTAGGTGTAAATTTGTGATAAGGGTCCCCCTTACAACATTTTCAAAATTTTTCAAAATTTAGAATTTTGATATTTTGACTTAAATTGATAAAGCTAGTAATAAGTAGTATAAAATGTCCTTCGAAAAGTCTTTGCGATGAAAATTGTGGAAAATATCGAAGAAAAACCCTTAATTTAGGTGTAAATTTGTGATAAGGGTCCCTTACAACATTTTCAAAATTTTTCAAAATTTAGAATTTTGATATTTTGACTTAAATTGATAAAGCTAGTAATAAGTAGTATAAAATGTCCTTCGAAAAGTCTTTGCGATGAAAATTGTGGAAAATATCGAAGAAAAACCCTTAATTTAGGTGTAAATTTGTGATAAGGGTCCCCCCTTACAACATTTTCAAAATTTTTCAAAATTTAGAATTTTGATATTTTGACTTAAATTGATAAAGCTAGTCATAAGTAGTATAAAATGTCCTTCGAAAAAGTCTTTGCGATGAAAATTGTGGAAAATATCGAAGAAAAACCCTTAATTTAGGTGTAAATTTGTGATAAGGGTCCCCCCTTACAACATTTTCAAAATTTTTCAAAATTTAGAATTTTGATATTTTGACTTAAATTGATAAAGCTAGTAATAAGTAGTATAAAATGTCCTTCGAAAAGTCTTTGCGATGAAAATTGTGGAAAATATCGAAGAAAAACCCTTAATTTAGGTGTAAATTTGTGATAAGGTTCCCCCCTTACAACATTTTCAAAATTTTTCAAAATTTAGAATTTTGATATTTTGATTTAAATTGATAAAGCTAGTCATAAGTAGTATAAAATGTCCTTCGAAAAGTCTTTGCGATGAAAATTGTGGAAAATATCGAAGAAAAACCCTTAATTTAGGTGTAAATTTGTGATAAGGGTCCCCCTTACAACATTTTCAAAATTTTTCAAAATTTAAAATTTTGATATTTTGACTTAAATTGATAAAGCTAGTAATAAGTAGTATAAAATGTCCTTCGAAAAGTCTTTGTGATGAAAATTGTGGAAAATATCGAAGAAAAACCCTTAATTTAGGTGTAAATTTGTGATAAGGGTCCCCCCTTACAACATTTTCAAAATTTTTCAAAATTTTGAATTTTGATATTTTGACTTAAATTGATAAAGCTAGTCATAAGTAGTATAAAATGTCCTTCGAAAAGTCTTTGCGATGAAAATTGTGGAAAATATCGAAGAAAAACCCTTAATTTAGGTGTAAATTTGTGATAAGGGTCCCCTTACAACATTTTCAAATTTTTCAAAATTTAGAATTTTGATATTTTGATTTAAATTGATAAAGCTAGTCATAAGTAGTATAAAATGTCCTTCGAAAAGTCTTTGCGATGAAAATTGTGGAAAATATTGAAGAAAAACCCTTAATTTAGGTGTAAATTTGTGATAAGGGTCCCCCCTTACAACATTTTCAAAATTTTTCAAAATTTAGAATTTTGATATTTTGACTTAAATTGATAAAGCTAGTAATAAGTAGTATAAAATGTCCTTCGAAAAGTCTTTGCGATGAACATTGTGGAAAATATCGAAGAAAAACCCTTAATTTAGGTGTAAATTTTTGATAAGGGTCCCCCCTTACAACATTTTCAAAATTTTTCAAAATTTAGAATTTTGATATTTTGATTTAAATTGATAAAGCTAGTCATAAGTAGTATAAAATGTCCTTCGAAAAGTCTTTGCGATGAAAATTGTGGAAAATATCGAAGAAAAACCCTTAATTTAGGTGTAAATTTGTGATAAGGGTCCCCCTTACAACATTTTCAAAATTTTTCAAAATTTAGAATTTTGATATTTTGACTTAAATTGATAAAGCTAGTCATAAGTAGTATAAAATGTCCTTCGAAAAGTCTTTGCGATGAAAATTGTGGAAAATATCGAAAGAAAAACCCTTAATTTAGGTGTAAATTTGTGATAAGGGTCCCCCTTACAACATTTTCAAAATTTTTCAAAATTTAGAATTTTGATATTTTGACTTAAATTGATAAAGCTAGTCATAGTAGTATAAAATGTCCTTCGAAAAGTCTTTGCGATGAAAATTGTGGAAAATATCGAAGAAAAACCCTTAATTTAGGTGTAAATTTGTGATAAGGGTCCCCCTTACAACATTTTCAAAATTTTTCAAAATTTAGAATTTTGATATTTTGACTTAAATTGATAAAGCTAGTCATAAGTAGTATAAAATGTCCTTCGAAAAGTCTTTGCGATGAAAATTGTGGAAAATATCGAAGAAAAACCCTTAATTTAGGTGTAAATTTGTGATAAGGGTCCCCCTTACAACATTTTCAAAATTTTTTAAAATTTAGAATTTTGATATTTTGATTTAAATTGATAAAGCTAGTCATAAGTAGTATAAAATGTCCTTCGAAAAGTCTTTGCGATGAAAATTGTGGAAAATATCGAAGAAAAACCCTTAATTTAGGTGTAAATTTGTGATAAGGGTCCCCCTTACAACATTTTCAAAATTTTTCAAAATTTAGAATTTTGATATTTTGACTTAAATTGATAAAGCTAGTACTAAGTAGTATAAAAAGTCCTTCGAAAAGTCTTTGCGATGAAAATTGTGGAAAATATCGAAGAAAAACCCTTAATTTAGGTGTAAATTTGTGATAAGGGTCCCCCCTTACAACATTTTCAAAATTTTTCAAAATTTAGAATTTTGATATTTTGACTTAAATTGATAAAGCTAGTCATAAGTAGTATAAAATGTCCTTCGAAAAGTCTTTGCGATGAAAATTGTGGAAAATATCGAAGAAAAACCCTTAATTTAGGTGTAAATTTGTGATAAGGGTCCCCCTTACAACATTTTCAAAATTTTTCAAAATTTAGAATTTTGATATTTTGACTTAAATTGATAAAGCTAGTCATAAGTAGTATAAAATGTCCTTCGAAAAGTCTTTGCGATGAAAATTGTGGAAAATATCGAAGAAAAACCCTTAATTTAGGTGTAAATTTGTGATAAGGGTCCCCCCTTACAACATTTTCAAAATTTTTCAAAATTTAGAATTTTGATATTTTGACTTAAATTGATAAAGCTAGTCATAAGTAGTATAAAATGTCCTTCGAAAAGTCTTTGCGATGAAAATTGTGGAAAATATCGAAGAAAAACCCTTAATTTAGGTGTAAATTTGTGATAAGGGTCCCCCTTACAACATTTTCAAAATTTTTCAAAATTTAGAATTTTGATATTTTGACTTAAATTGATAAAGCTAGTCATAAGTAGTATAAAATGTCCTTCGAAAAGTCTTTGCGATGAAAATTGTGGAAAATATCGAAGAAAAACCCTTAATTTAGGTGTAAATTTGTGATAAGGGTCCCCCCTTACAACATTTTCAAAATTTTTCAAAATTTAGAATTTTGATATTTTGACTTAAATTGATAAAGCTAGTCATAAGTAGTATAAAATGTCCTTCGAAAAGTCTTTGCGATGAAAATTGTGGAAAATATCGAAGAAAAACCCTTAATTTAGGTGTAAATTTGTGATAAGGGTCCCCCCTTACAACATTTTCAAAATTTTTCAAAATTTAGAATTTTGATATTTTGACTTAAATTGATAAAGCTAGTCATAAGTAGTATAAAATGTCCTTCGAAAAGTCTTTGCGATGAAAATTGTGGAAAATATCGAAGAAAAACCCTTAATTTAGGTGTAAATTTGTGATAAGGGTCCCCCTTACAACATTTTCAAAATTTTTCAAAATTTAGAATTTTGATATTTTGACTTAAATTGATAAAGCTAGTAATAAGTAGTATAAAATGTCCTTCGAAAAGTCTTTGCGATGAAAATTGTGGAAAATATCGAAGAAAAACCCTTAATTTAGGTGTAAATTTGTGATAAGGGTCCCCCTTACAACATTTTCAAAATTTTTCAAAATTTAGAATTTTGATATTTTGACTTAAATTGATAAAGCTAGTCATAAGTAGTATAAAATGTCCTTCGAAAAGTCTTTGCGATGAAAATTGTGGAAAATATCGAAGAAAAACCCTTAATTTAGGTGTAAATTTGTGATAAGGGTCCCCCTTACAACATTTTCAAAATTTTTCAAAATTTAGAATTTTGATATTTTGACTTAAATTGATAAAGCTAGTCATAAGTAGTATAAAATGTCCTTCGAAAAGTCTTTGCGATGAAAATTGTGGAAAATATCGAAGAAAAACCCTTAATTTAGGTGTAAATTTGTGATAAGGGTCCCCCTTACAACATTTTCAAAATTTTTCAAAATTTAGAATTTTGATATTTTGATTTAAATTGATAAAGCTAGTCATAAGTAGTATAAAATGTCCTTCGAAAAGTCTTTGCGATGAAAATTGTGGAAAATATCGAAGAAAAACCCTTAATTTAGGTGTAAATTTGTGATAAGGGTCCCCCCTTACAACATTTTCAAAATTTTTCAAAATTTAGAATTTTGATATTTTGACTTAAATTGATAAAGCTAGTCATAAGTAGTATAAAATGTCCTTCGAAAAGTCTTTGCGATGAAAATTGTGGAAAATATCGAAGAAAAACCCTTAATTTAGGTGTAAATTTGTGATAAGGGTCCCCCTTACAACATTTTCAAAATTTTTCAAAATTTAGAATTTTGATATTTTGACTTAAATTGATAAAGCTAGTCATAAGTAGTATAAAATGTCCTTCGAAAAGTCTTTGCGATGAAAATTGTGGAAAATATCGAAGAAAAACCCTTAATTTAGGTGTAAATTTGTGATAAGGGTCCCCCTTACAACATTTTCAAAATTTTTCAAAATTTAGAATTTTGATATTTTGACTTAAATTGATAAAGCTAGTCATAAGTAGTATAAAATGTCCTTCGAAAAGTCTTTGCGATGAAAATTGTGGAAAATATCGAAGAAAAACCCTTAATTTAGGTGTAAATTTGTGATAAGGGTCCCCCCTTACAACATTTTCAAAATTTTTCAAAATTTAGAATTTTGATATTTTGACTTAAATTGATAAAGCTAGTCATAAGTAGTATAAAATGTCCTTCGAAAAGTCTTTGCGATGAAAATTGTGGAAAATATCGAAGAAAAACCCTTAATTTAGGTGTAAATTTGTGATAAGGGTCCCCCTTACAACATTTTCAAAATTTTTCAAAATTTAGAATTTTGATATTTTGACTTAAATTGATAAAGCTAGTCATAAGTAGTATAAAATGTCCTTCGAAAAGTCTTTGCGATGAAAATTGTGGAAAATATCGAAGAAAAACCCTTAATTTAGGTGTAAATTTGTGATAAGGGTCCCCCTTACAACATTTTCAAAATTTTTCAAAATTTAGAATTTTGATATTTTGACTTAAATTGATAAAGCTAGTCATAAGTAGTATAAAATGTCCTTCGAAAAGTCTTTGCGATGAAAATTGTGGAAAATATCGAAGAAAAACCCTTAATTTAGGTGTAAATTTGTGATAAGGGTCCCCCTTACAACATTTTCAAAATTTTTCAAAATTTAGAATTTTGATATTTTGACTTAAATTGATAAAGCTAGTCATAAGTAGTATAAAATGTCCTTCGAAAAGTCTTTGCGATGAAAATTGTGGAAAATATCGAAGAAAAACCCTTAATTTAGGTGTAAATTTGTGATAAGGGTCCCCCTTACAACATTTTCAAAATTTTTCAAAATTTAGAATTTTGATATTTTGACTTAAATTGATAAAGCTAGTCATAAGTAGTATAAAATGTCCTTCGAAAAGTCTTTGCGATGAAAATTGTGGAAAATATCGAAGAAAAACCCTTAATTTAGGTGTAAATTTGTGATAAGGGTCCCCCTTACAACATTTTCAAAATTTTTCAAAATTTAGAATTTTGATATTTTGACTTAAATTGATAAAGCTAGTCATAAGTAGTATAAAATGTCCTTCGAAAAGTCTTTGCGATGAAAATTGTGGAAAATATCGAAGAAAAACCCTTAATTTAGGTGTAAATTTGTGATAAGGGTCCCCCTTACAACATTTTCAAAATTTTTCAAAATTTAGAATTTTGATATTTTGACTTAAATTGATAAAGCTAGTCATAAGTAGTATAAAATGTCCTTCGAAAAGTCTTTGCGATGAAAATTGTGGAAAATATCGAAGAAAAACCCTTAATTTAGGTGTAAATTTGTGATAAGGGTCCCCCTTACAACATTTTCAAAATTTTTCAAAATTTAGAATTTTGATATTTTGACTTAAATTGATAAAGCTAGTAATAAGTAGTATAAAATGTCCTTCGAAAAGTCTTTGCGATGAAAATTGTGGAAAATATCGAAGAAAAACCCTTAATTTAGGTGTAAATTTGTGATAAGGGTCCCCCCTTACAACATTTTCAAAATTTTTCAAAATTTAGAATTTTGATATTTTGACTTAAATTGATAAAGCTAGTCATAAGTAGTATAAAATGTCCTTCGAAAAGTCTTTGCGATGAAAATTGTGGAAAATATCGAAGAAAAACCCTTAATTTAGGTGTAAATTTGTGATAAGGGTCCCCCTTACAACATTTTCAAAATTTTTCAAAATTTAGAATTTTGATATTTTGACTTAAATTGATAAAGCTAGTCATAAGTAGTATAAAATGTCCTTCGAAAAGTCTTTGCGATGAAAATTGTGGAAAATATCGAAGAAAAACCCTTAATTTAGGTGTAAATTTGTGATAAGGGTCCCCCTTACAACATTTTCAAAATTTTTCAAAATTTAGAATTTTGATATTTTGACTTAAATTGATAAAGCTAGTCATAAGTAGTATAAAATGTCCTTCGAAAAGTCTTTGCGATGAAAATTGTGGAAAATATCGAAGAAAAACCCTTAATTTAGGTGTAAATTTGTGATAAGGGTCCCCCTTACAACATTTTCAAAATTTTTCAAAATTTAGAATTTTGATATTTTGACTTAAATTGATAAAGCTAGTCATAAGTAGTATAAAATGTCCTTCGAAAAGTCTTTGCGATGAAAATTGTGGAAAATATCGAAGAAAAACCCTTAATTTAGGTGTAAATTTGTGATAAGGGTCCCCCTTACAACATTTTCAAAATTTTTCAAAATTTAGAATTTTGATTTATTTTGTTAAATTTAAATGTAATCTAATTTAATTTTTTTTCAAAATTTTTCAAAATTTAGAATTTTGATATTTTGACTTAAATTGATAAAGCTTAGTCTTAAATTGTAATATGAGTATAAAATGTCCTTCAAAAGTTCTTTGTTTGACTTAAATTGTAAGTGTTTTATAAATGATGAAAATTGTGGAAAATATCGAAGAAAAACCCTTAATTTAGGTGTAAATTTGTGATAAGGGTCCCCCCTTACAACATTTTCAAAATTTTTCAAATTTTAGAATTTTGATATTTTGTTTTAAATTGATAAAGCTAGTCATAAGTAGTATAAAATGTCCTTCGAAAAGTCTTTGCGATGAAAATTGTGGAAAATATCGAAGAAAAACCCTTAATTTAGGTGTAAATTTGTGATAAGGGTCCCCCCTTACAACATTTTCAAAATTTTTCAAAATTTAGAATTTTGATATTTTGATTTAAATTGATAAAGCTAGTCATAAGTAGTATAAAATGTCCTTCGAAAAGTCTTTGCGATGAAAATTGTGGAAAATATCGAAGAAAAACCCTTAATTTAGGTGTAAATTTGTGATAAGGGTCCCCCTTACAACATTTTCAAAATTTTTCAAAATTTAGAATTTTGATATTTTGACTTAAATTGATAAAGCTAGTCATAAGTAGTATAAAATGTCCTTCGAAAAGTCTTTGCGATGAAAATTGTGGAAAATATCGAAGAAAAACCCTTAATTTAGGTGTAAATTTGTGATAAGGGTCCCCCTTACAACATTTTCAAAATTTTTCAAAATTTAGAATTTTGATATTTTGACTTAAATTGATAAAGCTAGTCATAAGTAGTATAAAATGTCCTTCGAAAAGTCTTTGCGATGAAAATTGTGGAAAATATCGAAGAAAAACCCTTAATTTAGGTGTAAATTTGTGATAAGGGTCCCCCTTACAACATTTTCAAAATTTTTCAAAATTTAGAATTTTGATATTTTGACTTAAATTGATAAAGCTAGTAATAAGTAGTATAAAATGTCCTTCGAAAAGTCTTTGCGATGAAAATTGTGGAAAATATCGAAGAAAAACCCTTAATTTAGGTGTAAATTTGTGATAAGGGTCCCCCTTACAACATTTTCAAAATTTTTCAAAATTTAGAATTTTGATAT
Organism: Zaprionus camerounensis; assembly: GCA_018904165.1. Lineage (NCBI taxonomy): Eukaryota > Metazoa > Arthropoda > Insecta > Diptera > Drosophilidae > Zaprionus > Zaprionus camerounensis. The sequence goes on from JAEIFS010000723.1 coordinate 13,883, forward strand.
TTTGACTTAAATTGATAAAGCTAGTCATAAGTAGTATAAAATGTCCTTCGAAAAGTCTTTGCGATGAAAATTGTGGAAAATATCGAAGAAAAACCCTTAATTTAGGTGTAAATTTGTGATAAGGGTCCCCCTTACAACATTTTCAAAATTTTTCAAAATTTAGAATTTTGATATTTTGACTTAAATTGATAAAGCTAGTAATAAGTAGTATAAAATGTCCTTCGAAAAGTCTTTGCGATGAAAATTGTGGAAAATATCGAAGAAAAACCCTTAATTTAGGTGTAAATTTGTGATAAGGGTCCCCCTTACAACATTTTCAAAATTTTTCAAAATTTAGAATTTTGATATTTTGACTTTAAATTGATAAAGCTAGTCATAAGTAGTATAAAATGTCCTTCGAAAAGTCTTTGCGATGAAAATTGTGGAAAATATCGAAGAAAAACCCTTAATTTAGGTGTAAATTTGTGATAAGGGCTCCCCTAACATTTTCAAAATTTTTCAAAATTTAGAATTTTGATATTTTGACTTAAATTGATAAAGCTAGTATAAGTAGTATAAAATGTCCTTCGAAAAGTCTTTGCGATAATTTTCCCCCTTACAACATTTTCAAAATTTTTCAAAATTTAGAATTTTGATATTTTGACTTAAATTGATAAAGCTAGTAATAAGTAGTATAAAAAGTCCTTCGAAAAGTCTTTGCGATGAAAATTGTGGAAAATATCGAAGAAAAACCCTTAATTTAGGTGTAAATTTGTGATAAGGGTCCCCCTTACAACATTTTCAAAATTTTTCAAAATTTAGAATTTTGATATTTTGACTTAAATTGATAAAGCTAGTAATAAGTAGTATAAAATGTCCTTCGAAAAGTCTTTGCGATGAAAATTGTGGAAAATATCGAAGAAAAACCCTTAATTTAGGTGTAAATTTGTGATAAGGGTCCCCCCTTACAACATTTTCAAAATTTTTCAAAATTTAGAATTTTGATATTTTGACTTAAATTGATAAAGCTAGTAATAAGTAGTATAAAATGTCCTTCGAAAAGTCTTTGTGATGAAAATTGTGGAAAATATCGAAGAAAAACCCTTAATTTAGGTGTAAATTTGTGATAAGGGTCCCCCTTTACAACATTTTCAAAATTTTTCAAAATTTAGAATTTTGATATTTTGATTTAAATTGATAAAGCTAGTAATAAGTAGTATAAAATGTCCTTCGAAAAGTCTTTGCGATGAAAATTGTGGAAAATATCGAAGAAAAACCCTTAATTTAGGTGTAAATTTGTGATAAGGGTCCCCCCTTACAACATTTTCAAAATTTTTCACAATTTAGAATTTTGGTATTTTGATTTAAATTGATAAAGCTAGTAATAAGTAGTATAAAATGTCCTTCGAAAAGTCTTTGCGATGAAAATTGTGGAAAATATCGAAGAAAAACTCTTAATTTAGGTGTAAATTTGTGATAAGGGTCCCCCTTACAACATTTTCAAAATTAAAAACCCTTAATTTAGGTGTAAATTTTTGATAAGGGTCCCCCTTACAACATTTTCAAAATTTTTCACAATTTAAAATTTTGATATTTTGATTTAAATTGATAAAGCTAGTCATAAGTAGTATAAAATGTCCTTCGAAAAGTCTTTGCGATGAAAATTGTGGAAAATATCGAAGAAAAACCCTTAATTTAGGTGTAAATTTGTGATAAAGGTCCCCCTCACAACATTTTCAAAATTTTTCAAAATTTAGAATTTTGATATTTTGATTTAAATTGATAAAGCTAGTAATAAGTAGTATAAAATGTCCTTCGAAAAGTCTTTGCGATGAAAATTGTGGAAAATATCGAAGAAAAACCCTTAATTTAGGTGTAAATTTGTGATAAGGGTCCCCCCTTACAACATTTTCAAAATTTTTCAAAATTTAGAATTTTGATATTTTGACTTAAATTGATAAAGCTAGTAATAAGTAGTATAAAATGTCCTTCGAAAAGTCTTTGCGATGAAAATTGTGGAAAATATCGAAGAAAAACCCTTAATTTAGGTGTAAATTTGTGATAAGGGTCCCCCCTCACAACATTTTCAAAATTTTTCAAAATTTTGAATTTTGATATTTTGACTTAAATTGATAAAGCTAGTCATAAGTAGTATAAAATGTCCTTCAAAAAGTCTTTGCGATGAAAATTGTGGAAAATATCGAAGAAAAACCCTTAATTTAGGTGTAAATTTGTGATAAGGGTCCCCCCTTACAACATTTTCAAAATTTTTCAAAATTTAGAATTTTGATATTTTGACTTAAATTGATAAAGCTAGTACTAAGTAGTATAAAATGTCCTTCGAAAAGTCTTTGCGATGAACATTGTGGAAAATATCGAAGAAAAACCCTTAATTTAGGTGTAAATTTGTGATAAGGGTCCCCCTTACAACATTTTCAAAATTTTTCAAAATTTAGAATTTTGATATTTTGACTTAAATTGATAAAGCTAGTCATAAGTAGTATAAAAAGTCCTTCGAAAAGTCTTTGCGATGAAAATTGTGGAAAATATCGAAGAAAAACCCTTAATTTAGGTGTAAATTTGTGATAAGGGTCCCCCCTTACAACATTTTCAAAATTTTTCAAAATTTAGAATTTTGATATTTTGACTTAAATTGATAAAGCTAGTCATAAGTAGTATAAAATGTCCTTCGAAAAGTCTTTGCGATGAAAATTGTGGAAAATATCGAAGAAAAACCCTTAATTTAGGTGTAAATTTGTGATAAGGGTCCCCCTTACAACATTTTCAAAATTTTTCACAATTTAGAATTTTGATATTTTGACTTAAATTGATAAAGCTAGTCATAAGTAGTATAAAATGTCCTTCGAAAAGTCTTTGCGATGAAAATTGTGGAAAATATCGAAGAAAAACCCTTAATTTAGGTGTAAATTTGTGATAAGGGTCCCCCCTCACAACATTTTCAAAATTTTTCAAAATTTAGAATTTTGAAATTGTGGAAAATATCGAAGAAAAACCCTTAATTTAGGTGTAAATTTGTGATAAGGGTCCCCCCTTACAACATTTTCAAAATTTTTCAAAATTTAGAATTTTGATATTTTGACTTAAATTGATAAAGCTAGTCAATAAGTAGTATAAAAAGTCCTTCGAAAAGTCTTTGCGATGAAAATTGTGGAAAATATCGAAGAAAAACCCTTAATTTAGGTGTAAATTTGTGATAAGGGTCCCCCTTACAACATTTTCAAAATTTTTCAAAATTTAGAATTTTGATATTTTGACTTAAATTGATAAAGCTAGTAATAAGTAGTATAAAATGTCCTTCGAAAAGTCTTTGCGATGAAAATTGTGGAAAATATCGAAGAAAAACCCTTAATTTAGGTGTAAATTTGTGATAAGGGTCCCCCTTACAACATTTTCAAAATTTTTCAAAATTTAGAATTTTGATATTTTGACTTAAATTGATAAAGCTAGTCATAAGTAGTATAAAATGTCCTTCGAAAAGTCTTTGCGATGAAAATTGTGGAAAATATCGAAGAAAAACCCTTAATTTAGGTGTAAATTTGTGATAAGGGTCCCCCTTACAACATTTTCAAAATTTTTCAAAATTTAGAATTTTGATATTTTGACTTAAATTGATAAAGCTAGTCATAAGTAGTATAAAATGTCCTTCGAAAAGTCTTTGCGATGAAAATTGTGGAAAATATCGAAGAAAAACCCTTAATTTAGGTGTAAATTTGTGATAAGGGTCCCCCCTTACAACATTTTCAAAATTTTTCAAAATTTAGAATTTTGATATTTTGACTTAAATTGATAAAGCTAGTAATAAGTAGTATAAAATGTCCTTCGAAAAGTCTTTGCGATGAAAATTGTGGAAAATATCGAAGAAAAACCCTTAATTTAGGTGTAAATTTGTGATAAGGGTCCCCCCTTACAACATTTTCAAAATTTTTCAAAATTTAGAATTTTGATATTTTGACTTAAATTGATAAAGCTAGTCATAAGTAGTATAAAAAGTCCTTCGAAAAAGTCCTGCGATGAAAATTGTAGAAAATATCGAAGAAAAACCCTTAATTTAGGTGTAAATTTGTGATAAGGGCCCCCCTTACAACATTTTCAAAATTTTTCAAAATTTAGAATTTTGATATTTTGATTTAAATTGATAAAGCTAGTCATAAGTAGTATAAAATGTCCTTCGAAAAGTCTTTGCGATGAAAATTGTGGAAAATATCGAAGAAAAACCCTTAATTTAGGTGTAAATTTGTGATAAGGGTCCCCCTTACAACATTTTCAAAATTTTTCAAAATTTAGAATTTTGATATTTTGACTTAAATTGATAAAGCTAGTCATAAGTAGTATAAAATGTCCTTCGAAAAGTCTTTGCGATGAAAATTGTGGAAAATATCGAAGAAAAACCCTTAATTTAGGTGTAAATTTGTGATAAGGGTCCCCCTTACAACATTTTCAAAATTTTTCAAAATTTAGAATTTTGATATTTTGACTTAAATTGATAAAGCTAGTCATAAGTAGTATAAAATGTCCTTCGAAAAGTCTTTGCGATGAAAATTGTGGAAAATATCGAAGAAAAACCCTTAATTTAGGTGTAAATTTGTGATAAGGGTCCCCCTTACAACATTTTCAAAATTTTTCAAAATTTAGAATTTTGATATTTTGACTTAAATTGATAAAGCTAGTAATAAGTAGTATAAAATGTCCTTCGAAAAGTCTTTGCGATGAAAATTGTGGAAAATATCGAAGAAAAACCCTTAATTTAGGTGTAAATTTGTGATAAGGGTCCCCCTTACAACATTTTCAAAATTTTTCAAAATTTAGAATTTTGATATTTTGACTTAAATTGATAAAGCTAGTCATAAGTAGTATAAAATGTCCTTCGAAAAGTCTTTGCGATGAAAATTGTGGAAAATATCGAAGAAAAACCCTTAATTTAGGTGTAAATTTGTGATAAGGGTCCCCCTTACAACATTTTCAAAATTTTTCAAAATTTAGAATTTTGATATTTTGACTTAAATTGATAAAGCTAGTAATAAGTAGTATAAAATGTCCTTCGAAAAGTCTTTGCGATGAAAATTGTGGAAAATATCGAAGAAAAACCCTTAATTTAGGTGTAAATTTGTGATAAGGGTCCCCCTTACAACATTTTCAAAATTTTTCAAAATTTAGAATTTTGATATTTTGACTTAAATTGATAAAGCTAGTCATAAGTAGTATAAAATGTCCTTCGAAAAGTCTTTGCGATGAAAATTGTGGAAAATATCGAAGAAAAACCCTTAATTTAGGTGTAAATTTGTGATAAGGGTCCCCCTTACAACATTTTCAAAATTTTTCAAAATTTAGAATTTTGATATTTTGACTTAAATTGATAAAGCTAGTAATAAGTAGTATAAAAAGTCCTTCCAAAAGTCTTTGCGATGAAAATTGTGGAAAATATCGAAGAAAAACCCTTAATTTAGGTGTAAATTTGTGATAAGGGTCCCCCTTACAACATTTTCAAAATTTTTCAAAATTTAGAATTTTGATATTTTGACTTAAATTGATAAAGCTAGTAATAAGTAGTATAAAATGTCCTTCGAAAAGTCTTTGCGATGAAAATTGTGGAAAATATCGAAGAAAAACCCTTAATTTAGGTGTAAATTTGTGATAAGGGTCCCCCTTACAACATTTTCAAAATTTTTCAAAATTTAGAATTTTGATATTTTGACTTAAATTGATAAAGCTAGTAATAAGTAGTATAAAATGTCCTTCGAAAAGTCTTTGCGATGAAAATTGTGGAAAATATCGAAGAAAAACCCTTAATTTAGGTGTAAATTTGTGATAAGGGTCCCCCTTACAACATTTTCAAAATTTTTCACAATTTAGAATTTTGATATTTTGACTTAAATTGATAAAGCTAGTAATAAGTAGTATAAAATGTCCTTCGAAAAGTCTTTGCGATGAAAATTGTGGAAAATATCGAAGAAAAACCCTTAATTTAGGTGTAAATTTGTGATAAGGGTCCCCCCTCACAACATTTTCAAAATTTTTCAAAATTTAGAATTTTGATATTTTGACTTAAATTGATAAAGCTAGTAATAAGTAGTATAAAATGTCCTTCGAAAAGTCTTTGCGATGAAAATTGTGGAAAATATCGAAGAAAAACCCTTAATTTAGGTGTAAATTTGTGATAAGGGTCCCCCTTACAACATTTTCAAAATTTTTCAAAATTTAGAATTTTGATATTTTGACTTAAATTGATAAAGCTAGTAATAAGTAGTATAAAATGTCCTTCGAAAAGTCTTTGCGATGAAAATTGTGGAAAATATCGAAGAAAAACCCTTAATTTAGGTGTAAATTTGTGATAAGGGTCCCCCTTACAACATTTTCAAAATTTTTCAAAATTTAGAATTTTGATATTTTGACTTAAATTGATAAAGCTAGTAATAAGTAGTATAAAATGTCCTTCGAAAAGTCTTTGCGATGAAAATTGTGGAAAATATCGAAGAAAAACCCTTAATTTAGGTGTAAATTTGTGATAAGGGTCCCCCTTACAACATTTTCAAAATTTTTAAAAATTTAGAATTTTGATATTTTGACTTAAATTGATAAAGCTAGTCATAAGTAGTATAAAATGTCCTTCGAAAAGTCTTTGCGATGAAAATTGTGGAAAATATCGAAGAAAAACCCTTAATTTAGGTGTAAATTTGTGATAAGGGTCCCCCTTACAACATTTTCAAAATTTTTAAAAATTTAGAATTTTGATATTTTGACTTAAATTGATAAAGCTAGTACTAAGTTGTATAAAAAGTCCTTCGAAAAGTCTTTGCGATGAACATTGTGGAAAATATCGAAGAAAAACCCTTAATTTAGGTGTAAATTTGTGATAAGGGCCCCCCTTACAACATTTTCAAAATTTTTCAAAATTTAGAATTTTGATATTTTGACTTAAATTGATAAAGCTAGTCATAAGTAGTATAAAATGTCCTTCGAAAAGTCTTTGCGATGAACATTGTGGAAAATATCGAAGAAAAACCCTTAATTTAGGTGTAAATTTGTGATAAGGGCCCCCCTTACAACATTTTCAAAATTTTTCACAATTTAGAATTTTGATATTTTGATTTAAATTGATAAAGCTAGTCATAAGTAGTATAAAATGTCCTTCGAAAAGTCTTTGCGATGAAAATTGTGGAAAATATCGAAGAAAAACCCTTAATTTAGGTGTAAATTTGTGATATGGGTCCCCCCTTACAACATTTTCAAAATTTTTCAAAATTTAGAATTTTGATATTTTGATTTAAATTCATAAAGGTAGTAATAAGTAGTATAAAATGTCCTTCGAAAAGTCTTTGCGATGAAAATTGTGGAAAATATCGAAGAAAAACCCTTAATTTAGGTGTAAATTTGTGATAAGGGTCCCCCCTTACAACATTTTCAAAATTTTTCAAAATTTAGAATTTTGATATTTTGACTTAAATTGATAAAGCTAGTCATAAGTAGTATAAAATGTCCTTCGAAAAGTCTTTGCGATGAAAATTGTGGAAAATATCGAAGAAAAACCCTTAATTTAGGTGTAAATTTGTGATAAGGGTCCCCCTTACAACATTTTCAAAATTTTTCAAAATTTAGAATTTTGATATTTTGACTTAAATTGATAAAGCTAGTCATAAGTAGTATAAAATGTCCTTCGAAAAGTCTTTGCGATGAAAATTGTGGAAAATATCGAAGAAAAACCCTTAATTTAGGTGTAAATTTGTGATAAGGGTCCCCCTTACAACATTTTCAAAATTTTTCAAAATTTAGAATTTTGATATTTTGACTTAAATTGATAAAGCTAGTAATAAGTAGTATAAAATGTCCTTCGAAAAGTCTTTGCGATGAAAATTGTGGAAAATATCGAAGAAAAACCCTTAATTTAGGTGTAAATTTGTGATAAGGGTCCCCCTTACAACATTTTCAAAATTTTTCAAAATTTAGAATTTTGATATTTTGACTTAAATTGATAAAGCTAGTCATAAGTAGTATAAAATGTCCTTCGAAAAGTCTTTGCGATGAAAATTGTGGAAAATATCGAAGAAAAACCCTTAATTTAGGTGTAAATTTGTGATAAGGGTCCCCCTTACAACATTTTCAAAATTTTTCAAAATTTAGAATTTTGATATTTTGACTTAAATTGATAAAGCTAGTAATAAGTAGTATAAAAAGTCCTTCGAAAAGTCTTTGCGATGAAAATTGTGGAAAATATCGAAGAAAAACCCTTAATTTAGGTGTAAATTTGTGATAAGGGTCCCCCTTACAACATTTTCAAAATTTTTCAAAATTTAGAATTTTGATATTTTGACTTAAATTGATAAAGCTAGTAATAAGTAGTATAAAATGTCCTTCGAAAAGTCTTTGCGATGAAAATTGTGGAAAATATCGAAGAAAAACCCTTAATTTAGGTGTAAATTTGTGATAAGGGTCCCCCCTTACAACATTTTCAAAATTTTTCAAATTTAGAATTTTGATATTTTGACTTAAATTGATAAAGCTAGTCATAAGTAGTATAAAATGTCCTTCGAAAAGTCTTTGCGATGAAAATTGTGGAAAATATCGAAGAAAAACCCTTAATTTAGGTGTAAATTTGTGATAAGGGTCCCCCTTACAACATTTTCAAAATTTTTCACAATTTAGAATTTTGATATTTTGATTTAAATTGATAAAGCTAGTAATAAGTAGTATAAAATGTCCTTCGAAAAGTCTTTGCGATGAAAATTGTGGAAAATATCGAAGAAAAACCCTTAATTTAGGTGTAAATTTGTGATAAGGGTCCCCCCTTACAACATTTTCAAAATTTTTCAAAATTTTGAATTTTGATATTTTGACTTAAATTGATAAAGCTAGTAATAAGTAGTATAAAAAGTCCTTCGAAAAGTCTTTGCGATGAAAATTGTGGAAAATATCGAAGAAAAACCCTTAATTTAGGTGTAAATTTGTGATAAGGGTCCCCCCTTACAACATTTTCAAAATTTTTCAAAATTTAGAATTTTGATATTTTGACTTAAATTGATAAAGCTAGTAATAAGTAGTATAAAATGTCCTTCGAAAAGTCTTTGCGATGAAAATTGTGGAAAATATCGAAGAAAAACCCTTAATTTAGGTGTAAATTTGTGATAAGGGTCCCCCTTACAACATTTTCAAAATTTTTCAAAATTTAGAATTTTGATATTTTGACTTAAATTGATAAAGCTAGTCATAAGTAGTATAAAATGTCCTTCGAAAAGTCTTTGCGATGAAAATTGTGGAAAATATCGAAGAAAAACCCTTAATTTAGGTGTAAATTTGTGATAAGGGTCCCCCTTACAACATTTTCAAAATTTTTCAAAATTTAGAATTTTGATATTTTGACTTAAATTGATAAAGCTAGTAATAAGTAGTATAAAATGTCCTTCGAAAAGTCTTTGCGATGAAAATTGTGGAAAATATCGAAGAAAAACCCTTAATTTAGGTGTAAATTTGTGATAAGGGTCCCCCTTACAACATTTTCAAAATTTTTCAAAATTTAGAATTTTGATATTTTGACTTAAATTGATAAAGCTAGTCATAAGTAGTATAAAATGTCCTTCGAAAAGTCTTTGCGATGAAAATTGTGGAAAATATCGAAGAAAAACCCTTAATTTAGGTGTAAATTTGTGATAAGGGTCCCCCTTACAACATTTTCAAAATTTTTCAAAATTTAGAATTTTGATATTTTGACTTAAATTGATAAAGCTAGTCATAAGTAGTATAAAATGTCCTTCGAAAAGTCTTTGCGATGAAAATTGTGGAAAATATCGAAGAAAAACCCTTAATTTAGGTGTAAATTTGTGATAAGGGTCCCCCTTACAACATTTTCAAAATTTTTCAAAATTTAGAATTTTGATATTTTGACTTAAATTGATAAAGCTAGTCATAAGTAGTATAAAATGTCCTTCGAAAAGTCTTTGCGATGAAAATTGTGGAAAATATCGAAGAAAAACCCTTAATTTAGGTGTAAATTTGTGATAAGGGTCCCCCTTACAACATTTTCAAAATTTTTCAAAATTTAGAATTTTGATATTTTGACTTAAATTGATAAAGCTAGTCATAAGTAGTATAAAATGTCCTTCGAAAAGTCTTTGCGATGAAAATTGTGGAAAATATCGAAGAAAAACCCTTAATTTAGGTGTAAATTTGTGATAAGGGTCCCCCTTACAACATTTTCAAAATTTTTCAAAATTTAGAATTTTGATATTTTGACTTAAATTGATAAAGCTAGTAATAAGTAGTATAAAATGTCCTTCCGAAAGTCTTTGCGATGAAAATTGTGGAAAATATCGAAGAAAAACCCTTAATTTAGGTGTAAATTTGTGATAAGGGTCCCCCCTTACAACATTTTCAAAATTTTTCAAAATTTAGAATTTTGATATTTTGACTTAAATTGATAAAGCTAGTCATAAGTAGTATAAAATGTCCTTCGAAAAGTCTTTGCGATGAAAATTGTGGAAAATATCGAAGAAAAACCCTTAATTTAGGTGTAAATTTGTGATAAGGGTCCCCCTTACAACATTTTCAAAATTTTTCAAAATTTAGAATTTTGATATTTTGACTTAAATTGATAAAGCTAGTAATAAGTAGTATAAAATGTCCTTCGAAAAGTCTTTGCGATGAAAATTGTGGAAAATATCGAAGAAAAACCCTTAATTTAGGTGTAAATTTGTGATAAGGGTCCCCCTTACAACATTTTCAAAATTTTTCAAAATTTAGAATTTTGATATTTTGACTTAAATTGATAAAGCTAGTAATAAGTAGTATAAAATGTCCTTCGAAAAGTCTTTGCGATGAAAATTGTGGAAAATATCGAAGAAAAACCCTTAATTTAGGTGTAAATTTGTGATAAGGGTCCCCCCTTACAACATTTTCAAAATTTTTAAATTTAGAATTTTGATATTTTGACTTAAATTGATAAAGCTAGTAATAAGTAGTATAAAATGTCCTTCGAAAAGTCTTTGCGATGAAAATTGTGGAAAATATCGAAGAAAAACCCTTAATTTAGGTGTAAATTTGTGATAAGGGTCCCCCTTACAACATTTTCAAAATTTTTCAAAATTTAGAATTTTGATATTTTGATTTAAATTGATAAAGCTAGTAATAAGTAGTATAAAATGTCCTTCGAAAAGTCTTTGCGATGAAAATTGTGGAAAATATCGAAGAAAAACCCTTAATTTAGGTGTAAATTTGTGATAAGGGTCCCCCCTTACAACATTTTCAAAATTTTTCAAAATTTAGAATTTTGATATTTTGACTTAAATTGATAAAGCTAGTCATAAGTAGTATAAAATGTCCTTCGAAAAGTCTTTGCGATGAAAATTGTGGAAAATATCGAAGAAAAACCCTTAATTTAGGTGTAAATTTGTGATAAGGGTCCCCCTTACAACATTTTCAAAATTTTTCAAAATTTAGAATTTTGATATTTTGACTTAAATTGATAAAGCTAGTAATAAGTAGTATAAAATGTCCTTCGAAAAGTCTTTGCGATGAAAATTGTGGAAAATATCGAAGAAAAACCCTTAATTTAGGTGTAAATTTGTGATAAGGGTCCCCCTTACAACATTTTCAAAATTTTTCAAAATTTAGAATTTTGATATTTTGACTTAAATTGATAAAGCTAGTCATAAGTAGTATAAAATGTCCTTCGAAAAGTCTTTGCGATGAAAATTGTGGAAAATATCGAAGAAAAACCCTTAATTTAGGTGTAAATTTGTGATAAGGGTCCCCCTTACAACATTTTCAAAATTTTTCAAAATTTAGAATTTTGATATTTTGACTTAAATTGATAAAGCTAGTCATAAGTAGTATAAAATGTCCTTCGAAAAGTCTTTGCGATGAAAATTGTGGAAAATATCGAAGAAAAACCCTTAATTTAGGTGTAAATTTGTGATAAGGGTCCCCCCTTACAACATTTTCAAAATTTTTCAAAATTTAGAATTTTGATATTTTGATTTAAATTGATAAAGCTAGTCATAAGTAGTATAAAATGTCCTTCGAAAAGTCTTTGCGATGAAAATTGTGGAAAATATCGAAGAAAAACCCTTAATTTAGGTGTAAATTTGTGATAAGGGCCCCCCTTACAACATTTTCAAAATTTTTCAAAATTTAGAATTTTGATATTTTGACTTAAATTGATAAAGCTAGTAATAAGTAGTATAAAATGTCCTTCGAAAAGTCTTTGCGATGAAAATTGTGGAAAATATCGAAGAAAAACCCTTAATTTAGGTGTAAATTTGTGATAAGGGTCCCCCCTTACAACATTTTCAAAATTTTTCACAATTTAGAATTTTGATATTTTGACTTAAATTGATAAAGCTAGTCATAAGTAGTATAAAATGTCCTTCGAAAAGTCTTTGCGATGAAAATTGTGGAAAATATCGAAGAAAAACCCTTAATTTAGGTGTAAATTTGTGATAAGGGTCCCCCTTACAACATTTTCAAAATTTTTCAAAATTTAGAATTTTGATATTTTGACTTAAATTGATAAAGCTAGTAATAAGTAGTATAAAATGTCCTTCGAAAAGTCTTTGCGATGAAAATTGTGGAAAATATCGAAGAAAAACCCTTAATTTAGGTGTAAATTTGTGATAAGGGTCCCCCCTTACAACATTTTCAAAATTTTTCAAAATTTAGAATTTTGATATTTTGATTTAAATTGATAAAGCTAGTCATAAGTAGTATAAAATGTCCTTCGAAAAGTCTTTGCGATGAAAATTGTGGAAAATATCGAAGAAAAACCCTTAATTTAGGTGTAAATTTGTGATAAGGGTCCCCCTTACAACATTTTCAAAATTTTTCAAAATTTAGAATTTTGATATTTTGACTTAAATTGATAAAGCTAGTAATAAGTAGTATAAAAATGTCCTTCGAAAAGTCTTTGCGATGAAAATTGTGGAAAATATCGAAGAAAAACCCTTAATTTAGGTGTAAATTTGTGATAAGGGTCCCCCTTACAACATTTTCAAAATTTTTCACAATTTAGAATTTTGATATTTTGACTTAAATTGATAAAGCTAGTCATAAGTAGTATAAAATGTCCTTCGAAAAGTCTTTGCGATGAAAATTGTGGAAAATATCGAAGAAAAACCCTTAATTTAGGTGTAAATTTGTGATAAGGGTCCCCCTTACAACATTTTCAAAATTTTTCAAAATTTAGAATTTTGATATTTTGACTTAAATTGATAAAGCTAGTCATAAGTAGTATAAAATGTCCTTCGAAAAGTCTTTGCGATGAAAATTGTGGAAAATATCGAAGAAAAACCCTTAATTTAGGTGTAAATTTGTGATAAGGGTCCCCCCTTACAACATTTTCAAAATTTTTCAAAATTTAGAATTTTGATATTTTGACTTAAATTGATAAAGCTAGTCATAAGTAGTATAAAATGTCCTTCGAAAAGTCTTTGCGATGAAAATTGTGGAAAATATCGAAGAAAAACCCTTAATTTAGGTGTAAATTTGTGATAAGGGTCCCCCCTTACAACATTTTCAAAATTTTTCAAAATTTAGAATTTTGATATTTTGACTTAAATTGATAAAGCTAGTACTAAGTTGTATAAAAAGTCCTTCCGAAAGTCTTTGCGATGAACATTGTGGAAAATATCGAAGAAAAACCCTTAATTTAGGTGTAAATTTGTGATAAGGGTCCCCCTTACAACATTTTCAAAATTTTTCACAATTTAGAATTTTGATATTTTGACTTAAATTGATAAAGCTAGTCATAAGTAGTATAAAATGTCCTTCGAAAAGTCTTTGCGATGAAAATTGTGGAAAATATCGAAGAAAAACCCTTAATTTAGGTGTAAATTTGTGATAAGGGTCCCCCTTACAACATTTTCAAAATTTTTCAAAATTTAGAATTTTGATATTTTGACTTAAATTGATAAAGCTAGTACTAAGTTGTATAAAAAGTCCTTCCAAAAGTCTTTGCGATGAAAATTGTGGAAAATATCGAAGAAAAACCCTTAATTTAGGTGTAAATTTGTGATAAGGGTCCCCCCTTACAACATTTTCAAAATTTTTTAAAATTTAGAATTTTGATATTTTGACTTAAATTGATAAAGCTAGTAATAAGTAGTATAAAATGTCCTTCGAAAAGTCTTTGCGATGAAAATTGTGGAAAATATCGAAGAAAAACCCTTAATTTAGGTGTAAATTTGTGATAAGGGTCCCCCTTACAACATTTTCAAAATTTTTCAAAATTTAGAATTTTGATATTTTGACTTAAATTGATAAAGCTAGTAATAAGTAGTATAAAATGTCCTTCGAAAAGTCTTTGCGATGAAAATTGTGGAAAATATCGAAGAAAAACCCTTAATTTAGGTGTAAATTTGTGATAAGGGTCCCCCTTACAACATTTTCAAAATTTTTCAAAATTTAGAATTTTGATATTTTGACTTAAATTGATAAAGCTAGTCATAAGTAGTATAAAATGTCCTTCGAAAAGTCTTTGCGATGAAAATTGTGGAAAATATCGAAGAAAAACCCTTAATTTAGGTGTAAATTTGTGATAAGGGTCCCCCTTACAACATTTTCAAAATTTTTCAAAATTTAGAATTTTGATATTTTGACTTAAATTGATAAAGCTAGTAATAAGTAGTATAAAAAGTCCTTCGAAAAGTCTTTGCGATGAAAATTGTGGAAAATATCGAAGAAAAACCCTTAATTTAGGTGTAAATTTGTGATAAGGGTCCCCCTTACAACATTTTCAAAATTTTTCACAATTTAAAATTTTGATATTTTGATTTAAATTGATAAAGCTAGTCATAAGTAGTATAAAATGTCCTTCGAAAAGTCTTTGCGATGAAAATTGTGGAAAATATCGAAGAAAAACCCTTAATTTAGGTGTAAATTTGTGATAAGGGTCCCCCCTTACAACATTTTCAAAATTTTTCAAAATTTAGAATTTTGATATTTTGACTTAAATTGATAAAGCTAGTCATAAGTAGTATAAAATGTCCTTCGAAAAGTCTTTGCGATGAAAATTGTGGAAAATATCGAAGAAAAACCCTTAATTTAGGTGTAAATTTGTGATAAGGGTCCCCCTTACAACATTTTCAAAATTTTTCAAAATTTAGAATTTTGATATTTTGATTTAAATTGATAAAGCTAGTCATAAGTAGTATAAAATGTCCTTCGAAAAGTCTTTGCGATGAAAATTGTGGAAAATATCGAAGAAAAACCCTTAATTTAGGTGTAAATTTGTGATAAGGGTCCCCCTTACAACATTTTCAAAATTTTTCAAAATTTAGAATTTTGATATTTTGACTTAAATTGATAAAGCTAGTCATAAGTAGTATAAAATGTCCTTCCGAAAAGTCTTTGCGATGAAAATTGTGGAAAATATCGAAGAAAAACCCTTAATTTAGGTGTAAATTTGTGATAAGGGTCCCCCTTACAACATTTTCAAAATTTTTCAAAATTTAGAATTTTGATATTTTGACTTAAATTGATAAAGCTAGTCATAAGTAGTATAAAATGTCCTTCGAAAAGTCTTTGCGATGAAAATTGTGGAAAATATCGAAGAAAAACCCTTAATTTAGGTGTAAATTTGTGATAAGGGTCCCCCTTACAACATTTTCAAAATTTTTCAAAATTTAGAATTTTGATATTTTGACTTAAATTGATAAAGCTAGTACTAAGTAGTATAAAATGTCCTTCCAAAAGTCTTTGCGATGAAAATTGTGGAAAATATCGAAGAAAAACCCTTAATTTAGGTGTAAATTTGTGATAAGGGTCCCCCTTACAACATTTTCAAAATTTTTCAAAATTTAGAATTTTGATATTTTGACTTAAATTGATAAAGCTAGTAATAAGTAGTATAAAATGTCCTTCGAAAAGTCTTTGCGATGAAAATTGTGGAAAATATCGAAGAAAAACCCTTAATTTAGGTGTAAATTTGTGATAAGGGTCCCCCCTTACAACATTTTCAAAATTTTTCAAAATTTAGAATTTTGATATTTTGACTTAAATTGATAAAGCTAGTAATAAGTAGTATAAAATGTCCTTCGAAAAGTCTTTGCGATGAAAATTGTGGAAAATATCGAAGAAAAACCCTTAATTTAGGTGTAAATTTGTGATAAGGGTCCCCCCTTACAACATTTTCAAAATTTTTCACAATTTAGAATTTTGATATTTTGATTTAAATTGATAAAGCTAGTCATAAGTAGTATAAAATGTCCTTCGAAAAGTCTTTGCGATGAAAATTGTGGAAAATATCGAAGAAAAACCCTTAATTTAGGTGTAAATTTGTGATAAGGGTCCCCCTTACAACATTTTCAAAATTTTTCAAAATTTAGAATTTTGATATTTTGACTTAAATTGATAAAGCTAGTAATAAGTAGTATAAAAAGTCCTTCGAAAAGTCTTTGCGATGAAAATTGTGGAAAATATCGAAGAAAAACCCTTAATTTAGGTGTAAATTTGTGATAAGGGTCCCCCTTACAACATTTTCAAAATTTTTCAAAATTTAGAATTTTGATATTTTGATTTAAATTGATAAAGCTAGTCATAAGTAGTATAAAATGTCCTTCGAAAAGTCTTTGCGATGAAAATTGTGGAAAATATCGAAGAAAAACCCTTAATTTAGGTGTAAATTTGTGATAAGGGTCCCCCTTACAACATTTTCAAAATTTTTCAAAATTTAGAATTTTGATATTTTGACTTAAATTGATAAAGCTAGTCATAAGTAGTATAAAATGTCCTTCGAAAAGTCTTTGCGATGAAAATTGTGGAAAATATCGAAGAAAAACCCTTAATTTAGGTGTAAATTTGTGATAAGGGTCCCCCCTTACAACATTTTCAAAATTTTTCAAAATTTAGAATTTTGATATTTTGATTTAAATTGATAAAGCTAGTAATAAGTAGTATAAAATGTCCTTCGAAAAGTCTTTGCGATGAAAATTGTGGAAAATATCGAAGAAAAACCCTTAATTTAGGTGTAAATTTGTGATAAGGGTCCCCCTTACAACATTTTCAAAATTTTTCAAAATTTAGAATTTTGATATTTTGATTTAAATTGATAAAGCTAGTAATAAGTAGTATAAAATGTCTAAAACCTTAATTTAGGTGTAAATTTGTGATAAGGGTCCCCCTTACAACATTTTCAAAATTTTTCAAAATTTAGAATTTTGATATTTTGACTTAAATTGATAAAGCTAGTCATAAGTAGTATAAAATGTCCTTCGAAAAGTCTTTGCGATGAAAATTGTGGAAAATATCGAAGAAAAACCCTTAATTTAGGTGTAAATTTGTGATAAGGGTCCCCCCTTACAACATTTTCAAAATTTTTCAAAATTTAGAATTTTGATATTTTGACTTAAATTGATAAAGCTAGTCATAAGTAGTATAAAAAGTCCTTCGAAAAGTCTTTGCGATGAAAATTGTGGAAAATATCGAAGAAAAACCCTTAATTTAGGTGTAAATTTGTGATAAGGTCCCAGGGTCCCCCTACAACATTTTCAAAATTTTTCAAAATTTAGAATTTTGATATTTTGACTTAAATTGATAAAGCTAGTCATAAGTAGTATAAAATGTCCTTCGAAAAGTCTTTGCGATGAAAATTGTGGAAAATATCGAAGAAAAACCCTTAATTTAGGTGTAATTTTTTTTCAAATTTTCAAAATTTAGAATTTTGATATTTTGACTTAAATTGATAAAGCTAGTCATAAGTAGTATAAAATGTCCTTCGAAAAGTCTTTGCGATGAAAATTGTGGAAAATATCGAAGAAAAACCCTTAATTTAGGTGTAAATTTGTGATAAGGGTCCCCCCTTACAACATTTTCAAAATTTTTCAAAATTTAGAATTTTGATATTTTGACTTAAATTGATAAAGCTAGTCATAAGTAGTATAAAATGTCCTTCGAAAAGTCTTTGCGATGAAAATTGTGGAAAATATCGAAGAAAAACCCTTAATTTAGGTGTAAATTTGTGATAAGGGTCCCCCCTTACAACATTTTCAAAATTTTTCAAAATTTAGAATTTTGATATTTTGACTTAAATTGATAAAGCTAGTAATAAGTAGTATAAAATGTCCTTCGAAAAGTCTTTGCGATGAAAAGTTAAAATATCGAAGAAAAACCCTTAATTTAGGTGTAAATTTGTGATAAGGGTCCCCCCTTACAACATTTTCAAAATTTTTCAAAATTTAGAATTTTGATATTTTGACTTAAATTGATAAAGCTAGTAATAAGTAGTATAAAATGTCCTTCGAAAAGTCTTTGCGATGAAAATTGTGGAAAATATCGAAGAAAAACCCTTAATTTAGGTGTAAATTTGTGATAAGGGTCCCCCTTACAACATTTTCAAAATTTTTCAAAATTTAGAATTTTGATATTTTGACTTAAATTGATAAAGCTAGTCATAAGTAGTATAAAATGTCCTTCGAAAAGTCTTTGCGATGAAAATTGTGGAAAATATCGAAGAAAAACCCTTAATTTAGGTGTAAATTTGTGATAAGGGTCCCCCTTACAACATTTTCAAAATTTTTCAAAATTTAGAATTTTGATATTTTGACTTAAATTGATAAAGCTAGTAATAAGTAGTATAAAATGTCCTTCGAAAAGTCTTTGCGATGAAAATTGTGGAAAATATCGAAGAAAAACCCTTAATTTAGGTGTAAATTTGTGATAAGGGTCCCCCTTACAACATTTTCAAAATTTTTCAAAATTTAGAATTTTGATATTTTGATTTAAATTGATAAAGCTAGTAATAAGTAGTATAAAATGTCCTTCGAAAATTAATTTAATTAGGTGTAAATTTGTGATAAGGGTCCCCCTTTACAACATTTTCAAAATTTTTCAAAATTTAGAATTTTGATATTTTGACTTAAATTGATAAAGCTAGTCATAAGTAGTATAAAATGTCCTTCGAAAAGTCTTTGCGATGAAAATTGTGGAAAATATCGAAGAAAAACCCTTAATTTAGGTGTAAATTTGTGATAAGGGTCCCCCCTTACAACATTTTCAAAATTTTTCAAAATTTAGAATTTTGATATTTTGACTTAAATTGATAAAGCTAGTCATAAGTAGTATAAAATGTCCTTCGAAAAGTCTTTGCGATGAAAATTGTGGAAAATATCGAAGAAAAACCCTTAATTTAGGTGTAAATTTGTGATAAGGGTCCCCCCTTACAACATTTTCAAAATTTTTCAAAATTTAGAATTTTGATATTTTGACTTAAATTGATAAAGCTAGTAATAAGTAGTATAAAATGTCCTTCGAAAAGTCTTTGCGATGAAAATTGTGGAAAATATCGAAGAAAAACCCTTAATTTAGGTGTAAATTTGTGATAAGGGTCCCCCCACATCCCTTTCAAAATTTTTCAAAATTTAGAATTTTGATATTTTGACTTAAATTGATAAAGCTAGTCATAAGTAGTATAAAATGTCCTTCGAAAAGTCTTTGCGATGAAAATTGTGGAAAATATCGAAGAAAAACCCTTAATTTAGGTGTAAATTTGTGATAAGGGTCCCCCCTTACAACATTTTCAAAATTTTTCAAAATTTAGAATTTTGATATTTTGACTTAAATTGATAAAGCTAGTAATAAGTAGTATAAAATGTCCTTCGAAAAGTCTTTGCGATGAAAATTGTGGAAAATATCGAAGAAAAACCCTTAATTTAGGTGTAAATTTGTGATAAGGGTCCCCCCTTACAACATTTTCAAAATTTTTCAAAATTTAGAATTTTGATATTTTGACTTAAATTGATAAAGCTAGTAATAAGTAGTATAAAATGTCCTTCGAAAAGTCTTTGCGATGAAAATTGTGGAAAATATCGAAGAAAAACCCTTAATTTAGGTGTAAATTTGTGATAAGGGTCCCCCTTACAACATTTTCAAAATTTTTCAAAATTTAGAATTTTGATATTTTGACTTAAATTGATAAAGCTAGTCATAAGTAGTATAAAATGTCCTTCGAAAAGTCTTTGCGATGAAAATTGTGGAAAATATCGACGAAAAACCCTTAATTTAGGTGTAAATTTGTGATAAGGGTCCCCCCTTACAACATTTTCAAAATTTTTCACAATTTAGAATTTTGATATTTTGATTTAAATTGATAAAGCTAGTCATAAGTAGTATAAAATGTCCTTCGAAAAGTCTTTGCGATGAAAATTGTGGAAAATATCGAAGAAAAACCCTTAATTTAGGTGTAAATTTGTGATAAGGGTCCCCCTTACAACATTTTCAAAATTTTTCAAAATTTAGAATTTTGATATTTTGTTTTAAATTGATAAAGCTAGTAATAAGTAGTATAAAATGTCCTTCGAAAATAATTTAGGTGAACTTAAATTTGTGATAAGGGTCCCCCTTACAACATTTTCAAAATTTTTCAAAATTTAGAATTTTGATATTTTGACTTAAATTGATAAAGCTAGTCATAAGTAGTATAAAATGTCCTTCGAAAAGTCTTTGCGATGAAAATTGTGGAAAATATCGAAGAAAAACCCTTAATTTAGGTGTAAATTTGTGATAAGGGTCCCCCTTACAACATTTTCAAAATTTTTCAAAATTTAGAATTTTGATATTTGGACTTAAATTGATAAAGCTAGTAATAAGTAGTATAAAATGTCCTTCGAAAAGTCTTTGCGATGAAAATTGTGGAAAATATCGAAGAAAAACCCTTAATTTAGGTGTAAATTTGTGATAAGGGTCCCCCTTACAACATTTTCAAAATTTTTCAAAATTTAGAATTTTGATATTTTGACTTAAATTGATAAAGCTAGTAATAAGTAGTATAAAATGTCCTTCGAAAAGTCTTTGCGATGAAAATTGTGGAAAATATCGAAGAAAAACCCTTAATTTAGGTGTAAATTTGTGATAAGGGTCCCCCCTTACAACATTTTCAAAATTTTTCAAAATTTAGAATTTTGATATTTGGACTTAAATTGATAAAGCTAGTAATAAGTAGTATAAAAAGTCCTTCGAAAAGTCTTTGCGATGAAAATTGTGGAAAATATCGAAGAAAAACCCTTAATTTAGGTGTAAATTTGTGATAAGGGTCCCCCCTTACAACATTTTCAAAATTTTTCAAAATTTAGAATTTTGATATTTTGACTTAAATTGATAAAGCTAGTCATAAGTAGTATAAAATGTCCTTCGAAAAGTCTTTGCGATGAAAATTGTGGAAAATATCGAAGAAAAACCCTTAATTTAGGTGTAAATTTGTGATAAGGGTCCCCCCTTACAACATTTTCAAAATTTTTCAAAACTTAGAATTTTGATATTTTGACTTAAATTGATAAAGCTAGTAATAAGTAGTATAAAATGTCCTTCGAAAAGTCTTTGCGATGAAAATTGTGGAAAATATTGAAGAAAAACCCTTAATTTAGGTGTAAATTTGTGATAAGATATTTTGATAATTTGACTTAAATTGATAAAGCTAGTCATAAGTAGTATAAAATGTCCTTCGAAAAGTCTTTGCGATGAAAATTGTGGAAAATATCGAAGAAAAACCCTTAATTTAGGTGTAA
This sequence comes from Zaprionus camerounensis, assembly GCA_018904165.1. Classification (NCBI taxonomy): domain Eukaryota; kingdom Metazoa; phylum Arthropoda; class Insecta; order Diptera; family Drosophilidae; genus Zaprionus; species Zaprionus camerounensis. Next base: position 35,362 of record JAEIFS010000723.1, read on the forward strand.
ATTTGTGATAAGGGTCCCCCCTTACAACATTTTCAAAATTTTTCAAAACTTAGAATTTTGATATTTTGACTTAAATTGATAAAGCTAGTAATAAGTAGTATAAAATGTCCTTCGAAAAGTCTTTGCGATGAACATTGTGGAAAATATCGAAGAAAAACCCTTAATTTAGGTGTAAATTTGTGATAAGGGTCCCCCTTACAACATTTTCAAAATTTTTCACAATTTAGAATTTTGATATTTTGATTTAAATTGATAAAGCTAGTCATAAGTAGTATAAAATGTCCTTCGAAAAGTCTTTGCGATGAAAATTGTGGAAAATATCGAAGAAAAACCCTTAATTTAGGTGTAAATTTGTGATAAGGGTCCCCCTTACAACATTTTCAAAATTTTTCAAAATTTAGAATTTTGATATTTTGACTTAAATTGATAAAGCTAGTCATAAGTAGTATAAAATGTCCTTCGAAAAGTCTTTGCGATGAAAATTGTGGAAAATATCGAAGAAAAACCCTTAATTTAGGTGTAAATTTGTGATAAGGGTCCCCCCTTACAACATTTTCAAAATTTTTCAAAATTTAGAATTTTGATATTTTGATTTAAATTGATAAAGCTAGTAATAAGTAGTATAAAATGTCCTTCGAAAAGTCTTTGCGATGAAAATTGTGGAAAATATCGAAGAAAAACCCTTAATTTAGGTGTAAATTTGTGATAAGGGTCCCCCCTTACAACATTTTCAAAATTTTTCAAAATTTAGAATTTTGATATTTTGACTTAAATTGATAAAGCTAGTCATAAGTAGTATAAAATGTCCTTCGAAAAGTCTTTGCGATGAAAATTGTGGAAAATATCGAAGAAAAACCCTTAATTTAGGTGTAAATTTGTGATAAGGGTCCCCCTTACAACATTTTCAAAATTTTTCAAAATTTAGAATTTTGATATTTTGACTTAAATTGATAAAGCTAGTAATAAGTAGTTTAAAAAATGTCCTAATCGTATAAAAGTCTTTGCGATGAAAATTGTGCGAAAAATATCGAAGAAAAACCCTTAATTTTGGTGTAAATTTGTGATAAGGGTCCCCCCTTACAACATTTTCAAAATTTTTCAAAATTTAGAATTTTGATATTTTGACTTAAATTGATAAAGCTAGTCATAAGTAGTATAAAATGTCCTTCGAAAAGTCTTTGCGATGAAAATTGTGGAAAATATCGAAGAAAAACCCTTAATTTAGGTGTAAATTTGTGATAAGGGTCCCCCCTTACAACATTTTCAAAATTTTTCAAAATTTAGAATTTTGATATTTTGACTTAAATTGATAAAGCTAGTAATAAGTAGTATAAAATGTCCTTCGAAAAGTCTTTGCGATGAAAATTGTGGAAAATATCGAAGAAAAACCCTTAATTTAGGTGTAAATTTGTGATAAGGGTCCCCCCTTACAACATTTTCAAAATTTTTCAAAATTTAGAATTTTGATATTTTGACTTAAATTGATAAAGCTAGTCATAAGTAGTATAAAATGTCCTTCGAAAAGTCTTTGCGATGAAAATTGTGGAAAATATCGAAGAAAAACCCTTAATTTAGGTGTAAATTTGTGATAAGGGTCCCCCCTTACAACATTTTCAAAATTTTTCACAATTTAGAATTTTGATATTTTGATTTAAATTGATAAAGCTAGTAATAAGTAGTATAAAATGTCCTTCGAAAAGTCTTTGCGATGAAAATTGTGGAAAATATCGAAGAAAAACCCTTAATTTAGGTGTAAATTTGTGATAAGGGTCCCCCTTACAACATTTTCAAAATTTTTCAAAATTTAGAATTTTGATATTTTGATTTAAATTGATAAAGCTAGTCATAAGTAGTATAAAATGTCCTTCGAAAAGTCTTTGCGATGAAAATTGTGGAAAATATCGAAGAAAAACCCTTAATTTAGGTGTAAATTTGTGATAAGGGTCCCCCCTTACAACATTTTCAAAATTTTTCAAAATTTAGAATTTTGATATTTTGACTTAAATTGATAAAGCTAGTAATAAGTAGTATAAAATGTCCTTCGAAAAGTCTTTGCGATGAAAATTGTGGAAAATATCGAAGAAAAACCCTTAATTTAGGTGTAAATTTGTGATAAGGGTCCCCCTTACAACATTTTCAATTTTCAAAATTTTTCAAAATTTAGAATTTTGATATTTTGACTTAAATTGATAAAGCTAGTCATAAGTAGTATAAAATGTCCTTCGAAAAGTCTTTGCGATGAAAATTGTGGAAAATATCGAAGAAAAACCCTTAATTTAGGTGTAAATTTGTGATAAGGGTCCCCCCTTACAACATTTTCAAAATTTTTCAAAATTTAGAATTTTGATATTTTGACTTAAATTGATAAAGCTAGTCATAAGTAGTATAAAATGTCCTTCGAAAAGTCTTTGCGATGAAAATTGTGGAAAATATCGAAGAAAAACCCTTAATTTAGGTGTAAATTTGTGATAAGGGTCCCCCCTTACAACATTTTCAAAATTTTTCAAAATTTAGAATTTTGATATTTTGACTTAAATTGATAAAGCTAGTCATAAGTAGTATAAAATGTCCTTCGAAAAGTCTTTGCGATGAAAATTGTGGAAAATATCGAAGAAAAACCCTTAATTTAGGTGTAAATTTGTGATAAGGGTCCCCCCTTACAACATTTTCAATTTTCAAAATTTAGAATTTTGATATTTTGACTTAAATTGATAAAGCTAGTAATAAGTAGTATAAAATGTCCTTCGAAAAGTCTTTGCGATGAAAATTGTGGAAAATATCGAAGAAAAACCCTTAATTTAGGTGTAAATTTGTGATAAGGGTCCCCCCTTACAACATTTTCAAAATTTTTCAAAATTTAGAATTTTGATATTTTGACTTAAATTGATAAAGCTAGTCATAAGTAGTATAAAATGTCCTTCGAAAAGTCTTTGCGATGAAAATTGTGGAAAATATCGAAGAAAAACCCTTAATTTAGGTGTAAATTTGTGATAAGGGTCCCCCTTACAACATTTTCAAAATTTTTCAAAATTTAGAATTTTGATATTTTGATTTAAATTGATAAAGCTAGTAATAAGTAGTATAAAATGTCCTTCGAAAAGTCTTTGCGATGAAAATTGTGGAAAATATCGAAGAAAAACCCTTAATTTAGGTGTAAATTTGTGATAAGGGTCCCCCCTTACAACATTTTCAAAATTTTTCAAAATTTAGAATTTTGATATTTTGACTTAAATTGATAAAGCTAGTCATAAGTAGTATAAAATGTCCTTCGAAAAGTCTTTGCGATGAAAATTGTGGAAAATATCGAAGAAAAACCCTTAATTTAGGTGTAAATTTGTGATAAGGGTCCCCCCTTACAACATTTTCAAAATTTTTCAAAATTTAGAATTTTGATATTTTGACTTAAATTGATAAAGCTAGTAATAAGTAGTATAAAATGTCCTTCGAAAAGTCTTTGCGATGAAAATTGTGGAAAATATCGAAGAAAAACCCTTAATTTAGGTGTAAATTTGTGATAAGGGTCCCCCTTACAACATTTTCAAAATTTTTCAAAATTTAGAATTTTGATATTTTGACTTAAATTGATAAAGCTAGTCATAAGTAGTATAAAATGTCCTTCGAAAAGTCTTTGCAATGAAAATTGTGGAAAATATCGAAGAAAAACCCTTAATTTAGGTGTAAATTTGTGATAAGGGTCCCCCCTTACAACATTTTCAAAATTTTTCAAAATTTAGAATTTTGATATTTTGACTTAAATTGATAAAGCTAGTAATAAGTAGTATAAAATGTCCTTCGAAAAGTCTTTGCGATGAAAATTGTGGAAAATATCGAAGAAAAACCCTTAATTTAGGTGTAAATTTGTGATAAGGGTCCCCCTTACAACATTTTCAAAATTTTTCAAAATTTAGAATTTTGATATTTTGACTTAAATTGATAAAGCTAGTAATAAGTAGTATAAAATGTCCTTCGAAAAGTCTTTGCGATGAAAATTGTGGAAAATATCGAAGAAAAACCCTTAATTTAGGTGTAAATTTGTGATAAGGGTCCCCCCTTACAACATTTTCAAAATTTTTCAAAATTTAGAATTTTGATATTTTGACTTAAATTGATAAAGCTAGTAATAAGTAGTATAAAATGTCCTTCGAAAAGTCTTTGCGATGAAAATTGTGGAAAATATCGAAGAAAAACCCTTAATTTAGGTGTAAATTTGTGATAAGGGTCCCCCCTTACAACATTTTCAAAATTTTTCAAAATTTAAAATTTTGATATTTTGACTTAAATTGATAAAGCTAGTCATAAGTAGTATAAAATGTCCTTCGAAAAGTCTTTGCGATGAAAATTGTGGAAAATATCGAAGAAAAACCCTTAATTTAGGTGTAAATTTGTGATAAGGGTCCCCCTTACAACATTTTCAAAATTTTTCAAAATTTAGAATTTTGATATTTTGACTTAAATTGATAAAGCTAGTCATAAGTAGTATAAAATGTCCTTCGAAAAGTCTTTGCGATGAACATTGTGGAAAATATCGAAGAAAAACCCTTAATTTAGGTGTAAATTTGTGATAAGGGTCCCCCCTTACAACATTTTCAAAATTTTTCAAAATTTAGAATTTTGATATTTTGATTTAAATTGATAAAGCTAGTCATAAGTAGTATAAAATGTCCTTCGAAAAGTCTTTGCGATGAAAATTGTGGAAAATATCGAAGAAAAACCCTTAATTTAGGTGTAAATTTGTGATAAGGGTCCCCCCTTACAACATTTTCAAAATTTTTCAAAATTTAGAATTTTGATATTTTGATTTAAATTGATAAAGCTAGTCATAAGTAGTATAAAATGTCCTTCGAAAAGTCTTTGCGATGAAAATTGTGGAAAATATCGAATAAAAACCCTTAATTTAGGTGTAAATTTATGATAAGGGTCCCCCCTTACAACATTTTCAAAATTTTTCAAAATTTAGAATTTTGATATTTTGATTTAAATTGATAAAGCTAGTAATAAGTAGTATAAAATGTCCTTCGAAAAGTCTTTGCGATGAAAATTGTGGAAAATATCGAAGAAAAACCCTTAATTTAGGTGTAAATTTGTGATAAGGGTCCCCCCTTACAACATTTTCAAAATTTTTCAAAATTTAGAATTTTGATATTTTGACTTAAATTGATAAAGCTAGTCATAAGTAGTATAAAATGTCCTTCGAAAAGTCTTTGCGATGAAAATTGTGGAAAATATCGAAGAAAAACCCTTAATTTAGGTGTAAATTTGTGATAAGGGTCCCCCTTACAACATTTTCAAAATTTTTCAAAATTTAGAATTTTGATATTTTGATTTAAATTGATAAAGCTAGTCATAAGTAGTATAAAATGTCCTTCGAAAAGTCTTTGCGATGAAAATTGTGGAAAATATCGAAGAAAAACCCTTAATTTAGGTGTAAATTTGTGATAAGGGTCCCCCCTTACAACATTTTCAAAATTTTTCAAAATTTAAATTTTGATATTTTGACTTAAATTGATAAAGCTAGTCATAAGTAGTATAAAAAGTCCTTCGAAAAGTCTTTGCGATAAAAAAAATATCGAAGAAAAACCCTTAATTTAGGTGTAAATTTGTGATAAGGGTCCCCCTTACAACATTTTCAAAATTTTTCAAAATTTAGAATTTTGATATTTTGACTTAAATTGATAAAGCTAGTAATAAGTTGTATAAAAATGTCCTTCGAAAAGTCTTTGCGATGAACATTGTGGAAAATATCGAAGAAAAACCCTTAATTTAGGTGTAAATTTGTGATAAGGGTCCCCCTTACAACATTTTCAAAATTTTTCAAAATTTAGAATTTTGATATTTTGATTTAAATTGATAAAGCTAGTCATAAGTAGTATAAAATGTCCTTCGAAAAGTCTTTGCGATGAAAATTGTGGAAAATATCGAAGAAAAACCCTTAATTTAGGTGTAAATTTGTGATAAGGGTCCCCCCTTACAACATTTTCAAAATTTTTCAAAATTTAGAATTTTGATATTTGGACTTAAATTGATAAAGCTAGTAATAAGTAGTATAAAATGATCTTCGAAAAGTCTTTGCGATGAAATTGTGGAAAATATCGAAGAAAAACCCTAAATTTAGGTGTAAATTTGTGATAAGGGTCCCCCCTTACAACATTTTCAAAATTTTTCACAATTTAGAATTTTGATATTTTGATTAAAATTGATAGAGCTAGTCATCAGTAGTATAAAAAGTCCTTCGAAAAGTGTTTGCGATAAAAATATCGAAGAAAAACCCTTAATTTTGGTGTAAATTTGTGATAAGGGTCCCCCCTTACAACATTTTCAAAATTTTTCAAAATTTAGAATTTTGATATTTTGACTTAAATTGATAAAGCTAGTAATAAGTAGTATAAAATGTCCTTCGAAAAGTCTTTGCGATGAAAATTGTGGAAAATATTGAAGAAAAACCCTTAATTTAGGTGTAAATTTGTGATAAGGGTCCCCCCTTACAACATTTTCAAAATTTTTCACAATTTAGAATTTTGATATTTTGATTTAAATTGATAAAGCTAGTCATAAGTAGTATAAAAAGTCCTTCCAAAAGTCTTTGCGATGAACATTGTGGAAAATATCGAAGAAAAACCCTTAATTTAGGTGTAAATTTGTGATAAGGGTCCCCCCCTTACAACATTTTCAAAATTTTTCACAATTTAGAATTTTGATATTTTGATTTAAATTGATAAAGCTAGTCATAAGTAGCATTAAATGTCCTTCGAAAAGTCTTTGCGATGAAAATTGTGGAAAATATCGAAGAAAAACCCTTAATTTAGGTGTAAATTTGTTGTTGAAATTAGGTACAATATTTCCATTTATAAGCGTATGTAAACAGAACATAGGAATAACAGAATGTTAGCGAACTGAGAGACAGAGAGAAAACTGTTATGTTTAAATCATTGGAGTTGAAAACAAGAAAGCGAACGCAAGCAGATCGCCGCGCGGAGTCGCGAACAATAAATAATATTAAACTCTACATCAAACGTATCATCTTTTATTTTACTTCCAAATCGGCGGAATTCTCCCCTCATCAGGTTATGGGCCCAGAGCCTAGTTTTTCCTACTTAAAGTAATATAAAAAGGTGGATCGGTCTACGTCGCGGGATAACGGTAGTTACGCGGAATACGTCGTCATCGGTCATCATGAGCGCCATGTATCAGATAGATAAATTGGACACAGGAAATTATGACACATGGGTGATCCAAATGCGCAGTGTTCTGATCCATGCAGAGGTCTGGAGAGTGATCCAGGGACAGCGGCCAGATGGAGACGACGGCATATGGGACGGACTCGATCAGAAGGCTCTAGCTATGATTACGCTGAGCGTAAAGCAGACCCAGTTGGGATATCTTAAGAGCTGTACAACGGCCAGCAGCGCTTGGCAAAAGCTGAAAGATGTTCATCAGCCAAGCGGGCCAGTGCGAAAGGTTTCGTTACATAAAAAATTACCCGGTATGCGTATGGCAGAAGATGACGCAATTGCAGCGCATAAATTCGTTCTGTTCGACAGTGGACAAACTCAGTGAAGTGGATATCAAGTTAGGTGACGAACTAACAGCAACAACATTACTGTCAGTTTAAGTCGAGATTACGAAAATTTCGTCATAGCCATGGAAACGCGGGACACATTGCCCTTGTTAGACGTTTTGAAGGTCAAACTGCTTGCTGAAGGAGAGAGAAGGAACACTGAAGCCAAAGATAGAGCTGAAATGAACAGTTAGCTTTCCAGGCAAAGGCGCAATCAGAGAACATAAAGTGCAAGAGAAGAGACAAATCAAACGTGGAGTGTTATAACTGTGGACAGCGGGGCCACTATAAGAATCAGTGTAAAGCGCAAGGCAAAAACGCAATGTCAAAAGAGAAGAGTGCAAGAACAGATCATATACAGTAGTGCCTGCTAGTGACGTACGAGAGTTGGAGGCGTCTAGCTGGTGTCTTGATAGTGGGGGCTACAGCTCGTGTGTGTTGCACTCGAAGTCTTTTTACCAATTATGTGGGGCAAGAGGAAGATATTATTTTGGCAGACAACAACGTAATGAGAGCAGTTGGTAAAGGTGACGTAATCGTGAAAACAGATCATTGCAATTTTGACGCTGCGGAATGTATTGCACGTTCCAGAAAGGAAAGGAAATTTTATGTCTATTAATTGTGCAGTTTCTCGAGGATGTACTGTAATATTTCGCAAAGACTGTGCGATTGTACACCAGGATGGAGAAGAAGTGTTGAAAGCGCAAAAGAAGGAACAAGCTGTTTATTTTCGAGAGCAAGCGGAACACTTGTTTCGGCGCTATTCAGACCAGTGCAAGTCTGTGGCATAAGCGATATGGACATTTAAATTATGCCAGTTTATCCGAGTTAGTAAAACATTCAATGGTGCAAGGCATCGGACTGTGTAAATTTTTTCAGAAAGGAGTCAGTGCCTGTCGTGTATGAAGAGCAAGACACATACACAGCCCTTTCCAGTATCGGAGAACAGAGCAACGCATCAACTGGAGCTGATTCACATGGATGTGTGTGGTCCAATGGAAAAAGAAGTCAATTGGAGGAGCTTCTTATTTTGTCACATTTATTGATGATATGACCCGCCGTGTGTTTGTGTACTTCATAAAGTCCAAAGACGAAGTATACGACAAGTTTGTAGTCTTTAAAAACATGGCAGAAAGTCAGCTTGGACGCAAGATAAAAGCAACACGCAGCGATAATGGCGTGAGTTTGTTAATAAACGTTTTGACAATTTGCTTCAGGAAATGGAATCGTAAGGCAGTTGACTGCTCCCATACAGTCCGCAGCAAAACGGCGTGGCAGGGAGGCGAGCCAATCGAATTCTGGTGGAAATGGCCAGGAGTTTGCTTGTTCATTCAGGAATGCCGAGAGAGCCTTTGGGCAGAGGCGGTGATGACAGCGTGCTGCAGAAGCATCTCCCAGGAAAGCGGAAAAATGTACTCCAAAGTGGAGTGGCAGCGTGAGGAGGATGAGCAGACAGAAGATGATAAAAGTGAGGAATCCAGTGAGAACCTCAGTCCAGAGCCTTCAGAAAGGAGACACAGATCGTAACCTGCAGGATGAGGCGGCGGTGCCACCTTCAGGAGAGGCACGGAGAATCGGGCCAGGGAGGCCTAGAATAATTCGGACCGGCAAGTCAGGCCGACCAAGGAAGGAATTTAACGTTGTCAATGCCATGATTAAGGCCGAAATCCTACCCCCTCAAAGCTGTGAAGAACTGCTACATAGCCAGCAAGCTACTTTCTGAAGGAAGCCATGAAGTCGGAATATGACGCGCTCGTGGCTAATAATACATGGACGATTGTTGAGTTGCCAAAAAGAGAAAAAGCCAGAGGATGCCGATGGGTTTTTACCATTAAAAGGACGGTGAAGGCAATCCCGAGCGGTATAAATCTCGGCTGGTAGCGAAGGGTTGCTCGCAGAAATTTGGAGTTAACTATGGGAGAGGCTTTTTCACCAGTATGTCGATATGAAAACCATACGCCTAGTGTTGCTGGCGATGTCAGTGGAGCTAAAGATGCCGTACCTACACCAGAGTTGATGCGGTCTTCAGAATACCACACTGAGATCTTTCAGGAATCATTATTGCTCTGAGTCTTCCCAAATTTTCAACAACTGGGAGAGCAAGGACAGGGTTCTGAGGCCTTTTGGCGATATACGGACTAAAACAGGCAGGACGAGAGTGGAAATGCCACTCTTAGA
>JAEIFS010000725.1:0-62869 GCA_018904165.1 Zaprionus camerounensis
GTTTTGTTTGTTTTACTTGTGTTTTATATCAAAAATCATGCAGTTGAATATTACTTGTTAGTATATATGTATATAAAAACGAAAGGGAATATATGTATGTATGTATGTTTGTGTTATTCTATGTACATATGTGTAAATTTGTACAGTTGTCTGTCTTCTCGCAGAATATTTTGGCAGCTTGTTAGGCGATTTATGTATTAAAGGCCGTTAATAATGTACATACATACACGTACATATATACAAGAATACTTTGCATGCAAGTGTTAGTAAGTGCCAGGAATTGAGCTGTTCAAAATTTTGTTTTTAATATTATGTCGAACAGAGCGACAGCACACAATAAACCTTCAGCTCAATTTTTGACACGAAATACCTGGAGACTGTCTAGGGAATCAATAGACATGGAACGAGATTTTTCCATTTGGTCCAGCGACGACAACAAATCCGGCTTGGCAGCGAAGTGCAACAAAGTGGTTAAGATGTTTAGAATGTCTTTGGTTTTTGTTTTACACCCACACACGAACGCGCAAGCAAAGGCCAACCAGCAAACAACAATTTAGACAAAAGTTTAAATTGTTTAAAAGAAAAAAAACACCGAAGTCCCTGCTCGGGCGCCAATGAAAAATCCGCTAAGCGTTTTTAGCGGAAGGAAAATGCGAAAATAAATCAACTAATGAGACGCTGTGAATTTGGTTGAACAATCAATTTATTGCTGCTGATGGCACGCTAAGTTGCTCGACAAACGACTTCAAGTTTCATACTGCTGTTCGAGCGGTGACCACAGCTTGGCCACGCACTCTCTAATTTGCCGTCGGCAATTGCCGATCGCTCAAGCTCATATAAAGAGAGCCTACTTATACTAACTGCCTTCATGGCGCTCTTAACTACACAACTTCATTGTCTTATACTTAAATAACTTAACGCTAACAAATTACTTTAAACTACAACAATATAACTATAAATATACATATTATAATTATAATATATAGCTGCTCTAACAAGGATAAAAGTCTAAAGTGTCTTATTGACACCGGGTCAACCGTAAATATGCTAACTCGAAACATTTTTGATTTACCTGAGAAACAGACAAACCACCTAATTCATACCAGCAATGGTTCGTTCACCATAAACAAAAGTACAACCTTGCCTCCAACCGATGTTTTCCCAGTAACTCAAGACTTTTTGATACATGATTTTTCAAATGATTATGATATGCTTATTGGACGCAAATTGTTATCTGCAGCAAAAGCAGTAATTGACTTTGAAACACAAACAGTAAATATGTTTAGTAACAAATTCATACTAATTAATTCGAATAACACTCCAGAGCAAAACCATTTCAAGAACATCCCTCAACTCAGGAAAAACCTGAATTTGAAGAAAATTTGTTTCGACTAAATCACTTAAATATAGAAGAAAAATCAAAATTGACTACTCTTTTAAAGAAATTCAAAAATATCCAATATCGAGAAGGCGACAACCTTACTTTCACTAACCAACAAAAACACACTATTACCACTTCGCACAATATTCCGATTTATGCAAAGCCATATGGTTATTCACAAGCTTATGTAAGTGAAGTTGAAAATCAGATTCAAGACGTGCTTAAACAAAAGATAATTCGGGAAAGTAATTCACCTTACTGCAGCCCCATTTGCCTTGTACCAAAAAAATTAGATGCCTCCGGACAGAAAAAATTTCGTATAGTAATTGATCATAGAAAACTTAACGAGATCACTGTAAACGATAGATTCCCTATACCAAACATGGACGAAATTTTAAGTAAGCTAGGCAGATGCAATTATTTCACAACAATTGATCTGGCAAAGGGCTTCCATCAAATTGAAATGGGCTTCAATAGCCAAAACAGCATTTTCAACCAAGTTTGGGCATTACGAATTCACTCGTATGCCATTTGGACTCAAAAATGCACCAGCTACTTTTCAGCGATGTATGAACAATATACTTCGCCCACTTCTTAATAAAAATTGCTTGGTATACATGGATGACATCATTGTTTTTTACACTTCACTTGAAGAGCACTTGCAGTCTTTGAACGCAGTTTTCACAAAATTATCAGAATCCAACCTTAAATTACAACTAGACAAATGAGAATTCAAGAAACCACGTTCTTAGGCCATGTCGTTACTAGAGATGGACTAAAACCTAATGCCGAAAAATAAAAGCCATTAAAAAGTACCCATTATTACCAAGCAAACCTAAAGAGATCAAAGCCTTCCTAGGTTTTACAGGTTATTATAGGAAATTTATACCCAACTTTGCCGACATTGCTAAGCCTTTAACGAGATGTTTGAAAAAAGACTCTAAAATAGATACTAAACAGATTGACTACATAGTGTAATGAGCGGGTGCTCATTAATAAAACGATTGTTTTAAAATTAATAATATATTTAGTTAAGGGCATCCGTACACGTTTGTGGTTGATGATCAACTGCCTTGCCAACTTAATATCCAGTGTTATAAATTACGTAAATCTAACAGTGTTGCTTAACTTAACTAACTCCTTACATGCTTTTTTTTTTTTTTTTATAAATTAAGTTTAATTAAAATTAATTAGCGGGTGGACCAGTCTATTTCACTAAAACGCTGAGGTGGTCGCACTGATCGACCACTTCTTGTTTGATAATTTGGATTTTCAGTATCAGAATCTGAACTAGATGCAGTAAAATACTGATCTTCTGAATCACTTAATTCTACTAACATGGGATCATTGATAGATTCATTTTCCGTTTCTATTGTATTTGTATTTTCGTTTTCATCATTAATTATTTCAATTTCAGGTAGTACATTTTGATTATTGTTATTACATTTTATATTGTTTTCATAGGCTAAATCACTAGCATTAAAATCCTTATTATTAGTTTTAGCAATGAAACGTCTATTCCTTCGATAATGATTATTGAAACTATCTTTTATAATATAAGACCGATTATTTACTACGCCAACAATTTTTCCATAATGCCATACATTTGAATTTTTTTTAAATATAACCAAATCACCCATGTTCAATTCGGCTAGCGACTTTGCATGCGGTCGTAATAATACTTTTGCTTTTCTTTTTTTATTTTTACTTTATTTTGAATGTCTTCTTCACTTAAACTATTCCTTTTTAACAGTGACTCTGATATGTGGAGTTTAGTCCTAACAAGTCTACCGAAAAACAATTCTGCCGGTTTAAGTTTCATGCTACCAAGTGGTGTGGTGTTATATTCTAATATTCTGTATTGAAAACTTTCAACATCATTCGCTTCATAGCACCGTTTTAATATATTTTTGACAATAGCTACGCCCTTTTCCGCTAAACCATTGCTTTGTGGGTATCTTGGACTTGAGAATTTTAGTTCAACATTATATTTACAAGAAAACTCTTTAAATTCTGCTAACTTTTATTATATGTCCCGATGTTTTGTTTTGTAATTTTTCAGTTGCTACAAAGTTTGAGTACGAGTCAATTAAAGCAATATAGTCGCTATTTGCAAATTCAAATAAATCCATCCCTGTTACTTGAAACGGATAACTTGGTAACTTTTCTTGCACCAAGGGTTCTTTCTGATTATTGCGCCGAAATTTCTTACATACACTGCAGGATTCTACCATTTCTTTAATTTGATTGTTCATGCCTGGCCAATAATAGAGCATTCTTGCTCGCGCGAGGGTTTTTTCTATTCCTAGATGGGGCTCATGTAACCATTTCGACACTTTGTTTTGCATTTTTGATGGTATAACTACTCTGTGATTCCAGAATAATAAACCTTTTTCAAAATGCAATTCCCATTTTATAGCATGAAATTTCTTGCCCAAATCATCAAGATGATGATATCCCGGCCACCCTTTCTCAACAAAAGAAGCAATGCGATTATATTTTTCATCTTCTTCTAGGCTTCGAAGATAAATATCATAGTTGTCTTGCGTTACACAAATTATAATAACTGAATGAATGACTCCAGATAAACCTTCAATCTCTGAAATGTCTGGTAATTGAGCTCGTGATAGACAGTCTGCAACTAACATTTCCTTTATTTTAGGATATTTCAGTAGCGTCATGAACATACGCTGAAGCCGCATAGTAACATCATCTATATCCCTCAAAACTAAAGTCTCTAATGGTTTGTGATCACTTTCAACAGTAAACTCTCGTCCGTATAAAAAGAAATGAAATCGCTGACATGCAAACACAACCGCTAGTAATTCTTTTTCTAGTTGACACCATTTTTGCTCACTGCAACTCAGAGTGCGCGAAGCAAATGCTACTGTGTGCCCGTTTTGGATTATTACACAACCCAATCCATCCTTTGATGCGTCTGTTTGAACAACTACTGGTAACTTGGGGTCATAAATTACCAATACTGGCTCTGCAGTTACAGTTCCTAATAAGTTTTCGAACTCTCTATCGTGTTCTGCCGTCCAAACAAACTGTACATTATTCTTGGTTAAGTTACGTAAATTGGCTGATTGCTTTGACAAATTTGGAATGTATCTAGATAGGTATTTCAGAAGACCTAAAAACCGCAATACATCCGATTTACTTTCGGGTTTTTTCATCTTTAAAATTGCATCCCGATATTTTATATTTGGTTTAATTTTTCCTTCCGATATAACATTTCCCATGAACTTAATTTCTGAACAACAGTATTGAATTTTGTCTGGATTAAATTTTACACCATTTTCCCGTGCTCCTTTCATAACTAAATCAATCATTTTATCATGTTCATCCTTATTATCTGCGCAAATAACAAGATCATCAAAATATACCATGACTCCAGGTAAATCACCAAAAATACTAATCATTTTCCGTTGAAACATTTCTGGCGCACAGTTTAGGCCAAATGGTACTCTATTGAATTTGAATCGTCCGAGCTAAATTGATCTAATTCCATATGCCAAAATCCACTACTTAAGTCACAGACCGAAAAGATTCGTTTACCCGATAATTTTGACGTTAAGTCATCAATAGTAGGAATGAGAAAATGTTCTCGTTTAATGCATGCATTTAGCCGCTTCGGGTCCAAACAAATGCGAAGTTTACCATTTGGCTTTTCAATTATTTGCAAGTTATTCACCCAATCAGTTGGATAGTCTACCCGTGAAATGATATCATCCTGTAGCATTGTATCAAGCTCAGCTTTTAGTTTATCTGTTAATGAACTCGGTATCCGTTTCTTATAATGTAGCACTGGTCTTGCATCTTTAACTAACTGTATTTTGAAGATTCCAGGGAATTTTCCTATTCCATTAAACACATCCTTGTATAACTCTATAGCAGAGTCTCTTTTTCTATCCTGGTCTTCTATACTATTCACATCTAATCGTTTAATTAATCCCAACATTTCACACGTTTCTAACCCAAGTATTGGTTCACAGCTATCAGCCACTATAACAAAGTTAATAGATCGTTCAGTTTTTAATTTTAAATCATAACAAGGCAACTTTACTTTTCCATAAATATTAATTTTGTTACCATTATAATCAAAAACAGAAAATTCATGTGGTTTAATATTAAACTTAAGATTTGTTGATTTTTTTAAGTCTTCAAGTAATTTTAATTGGACACAGTTTACATCAGATCCGCAATCAAGCTTAAACCTTACTATCTTCTCTCCTATCTGATATTCTTTGGTCCACCGCTTACGACCCCATATCCAGTTGTTATATAAAAAATTGTTTAGGGAACTAAACAGAATCAACTTACACCAAGGAAACAGACAGAAACGAGGACTGTTAAATATAATACGTTCAGCATACAAATACCTTTTTGGCACCTTAGATGACGTAATACAGTTAATAAATAAAGAGATGCAGAAAGTTGAAGAATTTTAAAACCACCGAATAAACATCGATACATTAGTACACGAACTTCTACAGTTTACAGAATATATAGAAGACATAGAGATGGGTATGCAGCTCTCTCGATTCGGACTGTTTAATCCAAAACTGTTGAACTATGACAGACTAGAAAACGTAAACGCAAAAAACATATTATCAATTAAAACATCAACATGGATTAACTACAATGACAATCTTTTACTTATTATATCCCACATACTCACTAATCAAGAATTAATTAATACTGTGAAAATCATTCCCTATCCCGACCACAATGGTTATCAGCTAGATCACACTAACACACTATCCTATTTTGGAAAAGACGGAAAAGTATTTACTTCTGAAAATATAGAAATTGAGGATGAATGCATTACAAATATAATTCAACTTAATAAACCAATTTGTAATTACATACCTATTCAATCAACAGAAATAATTAAATACATTGAACCAAATATAATTGTGACATGGAATCTAACTGAAATTACACTTAAACAAAATTGTTAAAACTCAAATAATAACCTACAAATTAAAGGAAATAAAATTATGCAAATAAAACAATGTAAAGTTGAAATAGGAAACATAATTTTAAGCGAAAATTACCAAACACCAGAAATAAATTTGACTCCTTTATATTACCCTTTAGAATTAACAAAAATTAAAATTATAAGACACAATAACATTGTACAACTAATAACAGAAAATAATTACACTTTTTATTTTATTATCGCAATAATTATTCTGGTAATAATCTTATTATATATTTATCTTAAATATGTAACATTTAATCCAATTACTTTATTGTATTCAAGATCAATGAAAACAACAAACGTAGACATGTCACAAAATTCAAATATTAATCAAGAACCACTACCTAAATTGTATCCATCAGTCACTGAATAACCATTGACTTCTCTTTAAGGGGAGCGTAGTGACATATGCACATACATAATGACATATGGACATCATACATACATAGTAACAGACTCACACGGCACTATACAAACTCTACTCAAGTTTCAACGCCTTATGTAACAGAATTGTCGTAAACATCTTACTCAGCAAAAGTATCCGCGCGCATGCAGTCGCTCAGCGATTCTACATGATCATATTATACACACAAACATAAAACATACATACTCTATTTGATAAACATATCTACATATCTACAGTTTAAAGCTCACAGCGAAATATTCTTATAATGAATTGTTAGTCTTAAGCTGAATGCCAATCTAAATAACATAGACGCCAACTCCAATATAAAAAATGGAAAAAAAAATAGAAAAAAGCCACAGTCGCGCTGCACGCGACAGTGGGATACCCTTCGACCTATGTTCCGGTGTAGTTTAATTTGTTAAATTCATACATATATCCAAATGCGCATGCTTTTAAATTACCGCCGACTGATGGCGCTCGCGCTTTTCGCCCGCCTCCTTTGTTAGCTGACACAAGCACTTGGTTTTATGCACATACTTTCTTAAATAACTTCTGTGTTTATTGTCCGATCGGATTGAAATTTTGAGAATACGTAGATATTTTAATGAGCTTAGTTTATGTTAAAGTCTGAAAGTTGTATCTTGTATACAGCGCTTACAAATTACGTTCAAAAATTAAATTATTGATTTGCGGGGGCGGTGGGCGTGGCACCTAACATTTGAAATAAACTTGATCAGCTTATAGTATACAGGAGTCTTCCTGCCAAATTTGGTAACTCTAGCTTTTATAATAGCTGAGATCTGTGCGTTCACACAGACAGACGGACAGACGGACAGACAGACAGACAGGGCTCAATCGACTCGGCTTGTGATCCTGAGCAAGAATATATATACTTTATGGGGTCTCCGACGCCTCCTTCTGCCTGTTACATACATTTGCACAAAGTTAGTATACCCTTTTTTGACCATTTTCAATGGTCGAAGGGTATAATCACAGTCGCGCTGCACGCGACAGTGGGATACCCTTCGACCTATGTTCAGGTGTAGTTTAATTTGTTATATTCATACACATATACAAATGCGTTATGCTTTTAAATTATTGCCGACAGATGGCGCTCGCGCTTTGCGTTCGCCCGCCTCCCTTGTAAGCTGATACAAGCACTTGGTTTTATGCAAATACTTTCTTAAATAACTTCTGTGTTTATTGTCCGATCGGATTGCAATTTCGAGAATACGTAGATATTTTAATGAGCTTAGTATATGTTTAAGTCAGAAAGTTGTATCTTTTATACAGCGCTTACAAATTAAGTTCAAAAATTAAATTATTGATTGTGGCACCTAACATTTGAAATAAACTTGATCAGCTTATAGTACACAGGAGTCTTCCTGCCAAATTTAGTAACTCTAGCTTTTATAATAGCTGAGATCTGTGCGTTCACACAGACAGACGGACAGACGGACAGCCGGACAGCCGGACAGCCGGACAGACGGACAGACAGACAGACATGGCTCAATCGACTCGGCTAGTGATCCTGAGCAAGAATATATATACTTTATGGGGTCTCCGACGCCTCCTTCTGCCTGTTACATACATTTGCACAAAGTTAGTATACCCTTTTTTGACCATTTTCAATGTTCGAAGGGTATAAAAACCACAGTCGCGCTGCACGCGACAGTGGGATACCCTTCGACCTATGTTCCGGTGTAGTTTAATTTGTTAAATTCATACACATATACAAATGCGTTATGCTTTTAAATTATTGCCGACAGATGGCGCTCGCGCTTTGCGCTCGCCCGCGTCCCTTGTTAGCTGATACAAACACTTGGTTTTACGCACATACTTTCTTAAATGACTTCTGTGTTTATTTTCCGATCAGATTGTAATTTCGAGAATACGTAGATATTTTAATGAGCTTAGTATATGTTAAAGTCAAAAAGTTGTATCTTTTAGACAGCGCTTACAAATTAAGTTCAAAAATTAAATTATTGATTTGCGGGGGCGGTGGGCGTGGCACCTTACATTTGAAATAAACTTGATCAGCTTATAGTACATAGGAGTCTTCCTGCCAAATTTGGTAACTCTAGCTTTTATAATAGCTGAGATCTGTGCGTTCACACAGACAGACGGACAGACGGACAGCCGGACAGACGGACAGACAGACAGACATGGCTCAATCGACTCGGCTAGTGATCCTGAGCAAGAATATATATACTTTATGGGGTCTGCCACGCCTCCTTCTGCCTGTTACATACATTTGCACAAAGTTAGTATACCCTTTTTTGACCATTTTCAATGGTCGAAGGGTATAAAAACCCTCTCAAGTTTATGAGTTTTATTACGGTTTTCGGTGTGGAATATTTCAGCGTTGGTCTCTGGACCATTAGTTCGACTCAACACGAGATATGTTGATATCTCACGTCAGTATATATATATTAAGAGTCTTCTCGAATTCTTCCTTGCTTCAGTTTGAAGAAATAGGTGACTTTATAAATAGTTTTTCTCTTCTAGCCTTTCTCTCTTTCCCACACTCTCCCTTGACTATAGTTAGCTTCACCCCCGTAACAAAGAAACTAGTTTTTCTTTCTTGTGTGTTCTTTTTTTCTTTATTTAATGTTTACATTTGACAAAGGTAGCTTATGTAAGTATTTAAGACATGTTTTATGACGTAATAAGTTTTTTAACAGTCATTTCACGTCAAACAGCTTTTAGTGCCCCAAACATTTTTATTTAATTTGATATAATTTATTAAATTTTATTATATTAAGTGGCCTCTCAAGTCACTATCAGTGATCCCGACGTGATAGTTAATCATTTTCGTTTAATAAAGACATTGCAAGTGCTAAGCTACAACTATCCCAGTGTTCTAGTCCTGGCTAGGCTTCTTGGATCGGAAGCATACTCATGCCCTTAAAACGAGAAAAACTGCTAAAACCATGTCAGCTATGAAGACATCGAATAAAGAGGCTCTTAGTGAGGCGCTCAGGAATGCCTTGAACGAGCCTAGTAATATAAACCGTGATAATGCTGTTGCTCCAAGTGATACTGTGCGGCGCTTCCAAACAATTAAGCGTAAGATTGTTTCAGATTCTCCAAATTTCATGAAGAAAAATAGAAAAAACCACAGTCGCGCTGCACGCGACAGTGGGATACCCTTCGACCTATGTTCCGGTGTAGTTTAATTTGTTAAATTCATACACATATACAAATGCGTTATGCTTTTAAATTATTGCCGACAGATGGCGCTCGCGCTTTGCGCTCGCCCGCCTCCCTTGTTAGCTGATACACGCACTTGGTTTTCTGCACATACTTTCTTAAATAACTTCTGTGTTTATTGTCCGATCGGATTGCAATTTCGAGAATACGTAGATATTTTAATGAGCTTAGTATATGTTGAAGTCAGAAAGTTGTATCTTTTATACAGCGCTTACAAATTAAGTTTAAAAATTAAATTATTGATTTGCGGGGGCGGTGGGCGTGGCACCTAACATTTAAAATAAACTTGATCTGCTTATAGTACACAGGAGTCTTTCTTCCAAATTTGGTAACTCTAGCTTTTATAATAGCTGAGATCTGTGCGTTCACACAGACAGACGGACAGACGGACAGACAGACAGACAGGGCTCAATCGACTCGGCTTGTGATCCTGAGCAAGAATATATATACTTTATGGGGTCTCCGACGCCTCCTTCTGCCTGTTACATACATTTGCACAAAGTTAGTATACCCTTTTTTGACCATTTTCAATGGTCGAAGGGTATAAAAATTCGAATTCTCAAACCTTAATTCAAACAAACTACAGCGGTCGCTCAAACAGATTATGGAAGCCGATCATGAAAGCGATAATCAGTCCAGCACCAGTCGGCAAGCTGCTATTGCTGCGCAAAAACGCGCTACTGCTGACAAAACGCAATCTAAGCCGACACCAATTGTACTGGAAGGCATCAATGACGTCAACATGCTAATGCAAGGCGTTAAGAGGGTGACGGATGCGAATAAGGTTGAGGCTAGAGCATCAATGGGTGGTGTCATGAGGCTCTACGCTGCTGATGCTGACACTTTCGCAGCATTGTTAGGTGGCTTGAGGATAAGCAGTACGAATTCCATTGCTATCAACTTAAGGAAGACAGGCCGTACAGAGTCTGCGTTAACACAGCACGCTAATTAGTCAGATTAAAGAAGAGCTTGATAAAGTTGGCCACAAGGTGCTTGATGCTCACACACCACTGAAGCGGAGCGAGCCAGGCACGCCCACAGCGAAGCCAGTCAACATGTTTTTCATAAATATTGCCGCAGCGGCCAATAATAAGGAGATCCTTGAGCAACAACAGACACAGCAACAGGGGCAGATTCTTAATCTGCTCACTGCGATCCAAGCGCAGAAAACCCCATAATGATGCCGCTGCGCATCTTAGTGTGGAACGCAGACGGCGTTTCCACGAAACTGCCCGAACTAGAGTGCTTCGTGAGGCAACAAGAAATAGATGTCCTGCTGATCAGCGAGATACACTGCAAAAGGGATGTGGCACCCAAATTATTTGGGTACGAAGCTTACACTGCCAATGACCCGAGCGTTGGCAACGCCAAAAGTGGGGCTGTGATTCTGATCAGGTCTTCCCTTGTCCACTTTCCGATAACACCAATAGCTAGTGACAAGGTGCAACTTGCTTCAGCAGCTATCGAAACTGAACTCGGCTCTATAAATTTTGGAGCGGTGTACTGTCCCCCGAAATTTATATGGACTACGGACGAATTCGAGGCCATTCTGGAAGGGCACCATTCAAAATTCATCGTTGCGGGCGACTGGAATGCGTCTCATTGGCTCTGGGGTGCGGGCAAGTGCAACCAAAGAGGAAATTCGCTAGCAAACCTTGTATTAAGCTCGGATGTGAACGTGCTAGCAACAGGGGGCCCAACGAGATATCCGTACGGCAGAAGTGGTTCACCAGGATATCTGGACTTTGCGCTGATGAAGGGTGTTCTGAGTATCCATTTGGACATACATGCGGTTGCTGAGCTGAACTCAGATCATCTACCACTTTTAATTATGCTGGATGCTGCAGCAATAAGATACCCTAAGATGGAGCGTTTAATTACCAGGCGCACTAACTTGGAACGGTTTCAAGACAACATTGAGACTTTACTGAACCCAAACACTGTTATCAACACTGAGCAGGACATTAAGGATGCCATAGACTCGTTTACCAACATAGTCAAGTCAGCAGCGAGACTGGCCACTCGTAGTCCATTACGGCAGGGCGTAGCCGACCGAATCCCGATGACCAGGGAGATTCTATTGCTCATCGCTGAGAAGAGGCGTTTACGCACTCGGTGGATGAGGTCTCGCCACCCGTTGAACAAAGCTGACTGGAACAGAGCGCAGTGCAGGCTGCGTAGCGCATTGGTGCAGCAGAAATCTGCATGGTTTGATGACAGGCTTGCCAATACTGGGGTGGAAAATGAAGCTACATTATCGCTCTGGAAAACTACGCGCGCTATCAAAAGGCGTTGCGAAAGGAAGGCGCCACTGATTGACAGCAACGGGGATTGGTGTCGGACCGACTTGAGGCAAGCAGAGGTATTCGCTGAGCACCTCGACGAGCGCTTTAAGCCATTTGAGCTTGCCAGTGTGCAGCAGGTTGAAGAGACTCAGGAGCATCTGACCCAAGCGATCCAAATGGATCTGCCAATCTCGCCGTTCGAGCCTAGCGAGATAGCTGATGTCATAGCACGCCAAAATAGTAACATAGCACCAGGCTACGATGTCATCTGCAATGCCACTTTAAAGGCTTTACCCAGTTGTGCGATCAACTATTTAACATTGGTGTTTAACGCTATTGTGAGGTTTTAATATTTCCCTCCTCAGTGGAAGCTCGGGATAATCACCATGATCCACAAACCTGGTAAGCCGGTAAGGGAACCCTCTTCCTACCGGCCGATCAGTCTCCTCCCTTCGATCTCAAAGGTTTTTGAGAGGCTGATTGCTATCCGGATGGTCACAATCATGGAAGACCAAGGGATTACCCCTGAGCACCAGTTCGGGTTCCGTGCAGGCCACTGCTCTGTTGAGCAGCTTCATCGGGTTGTTGAGCAAGTATTGACTGCCTACGAAAACAAGGAATTTTGCAACGCCCTTTTCCTAGACATCCGGGAAGCGTTTGATCGAGTGTGGCATACTGGAATACTGCTTAAAATTAAACAGACTCTACCTGCACCATATTTTGGATTACTCAAATCATATCTAGAAGAACGTCAATTTGCAGTTCGATTTCACTCGGGTCTTTCCACCGAACATGATATAGCTGCGGGTGGCACACAGGGAAGTGTTCTCGGCACTCTGCTCTACAGCCACGGCATGCCGCGGCAGTACGACAGTCTTCTTGGGAAGTCAATGCTGGCTACATTTGCAGACGATGTATGTGTCACCTACAGGTCCCGAAGTGAGCTTGACCCTGCGGAATTCATCCAGGACTTTGCTACTATGTTTTCGGAATGGGCAAGGCGCTGGAATATCGGCATCAATAACAGCAAGTCGACCAACGTCTGCTTCACCCTTAAGCGGAATATTCCACAAGCTGTCTATATAGAGGTGCCCCTAACGCAGCAAAGTACCTTGGCGTAAATCTGGATCGCAGACTCACTTTTGTAAAACACGTGACAGACGTCAAAGAGCGCATACGTGCTAAGATGGCGAAGCACTATTGGCTACTTCGGTCGCGCAGAACACGTCCAGCAAGGAGGCTTAAAAGACGCAAACCTAGGGATCTTATTCTCCGACGCTTACGTACTCATTGTTTTAATTTAATTGTTAATTGTTTTGTTATCTTTTATTGTTATTAGGTTTGTAGGTTATTAGATTATATTCTTTTAAAATTAGTATTAAATATTAATTATTTTGTTGTCTTTTATTGTTATTAGGTTTGTAGGTTATTAGGTTATATTATTATTATTTTATAATTAGTGTTAAATATGTTGATAATGCTATTTATAGTTAGCCGGCGCGCCTTAAATGGGCAGAATTAATAGATAAAAAGGACAAAAAGAAGATATTGGATTTTCCCCGTATAACTTAATAGAAAAGAAATATTTAAAAATAAAAAAAAAAAAAAAACTTTCTTCTGGTATATATATATTTTTGCACAGCGTATGCTTGTATTCACTATTTGCGTAATACTAAATATTACAATTGGGAGAGAGCTTAAATATGCCTAACTTGGAACAGTGGCAGCGGAAAGCTTTCATTGAGTGAAAGCTCCCTTAAATGTGAAGCTTGTAATTGAAACATAAGCATTGGTTTAATCCATAACTTGCCTATATGGCTAAAATAAATATACACACTTCAACGAAACCCAAATTTATGCGAATAAAAAAACTTAGAGGATATAAAGATATAAAATCAAATTCTTTTGAGATTTCATAAAACAGCTTCACCTCCTTAAGAGGCAATCACAAATGTACAAATTAGAAATAACAAAACTTTAGGACAACAGAGAACTACACCATTAACTCTGTAAAATAATAGAAGAGAACGAGACGTGAGAGTTTAAGAAAGTAAACGAGAATTACATTTAATGAAAATATCATAAACACAGTGCTTTTTAAGAAAATTAAATTAAATTAAGTCAATGTCGATCGGTTACTACCCGAGCTCCCATGGGTGGTTTTAGCGCCACTGTCGGATATTTCGTAGACCGACAGACCTCGCAGTTCCGGATGTAGTCCCTTACCTGTACTGACATGCTTGGACAGAAAAATCCACGGCGGATCTGATCAACGCACTTAGCCATGCCGCAATGGGCAGAAGAAGGCTGATAACGCCTTCCAGCAAAGATTCCGGAACTACTAACTTCCAGACGTCGTCCGTACCAACGTCGACTCCAGAAAACTCCGTGCGATGGTATATATAGTCGTCCACCACTTGGAAATCGGGAACCTTGGTGGACCGGACATTCTCCCTCAACCGTCGGTACTCCTCTGACTGGAATGCTTCCGAGTTTAGGTCGATTTCGCTAAGGACTTCCGTGTCTTACATGCAAATCTCTGCTTCCTCGAAGCACCACTCCCCTTGCGGTGCTCGATCTCGAACGAGAAACTTGTAGCTTGATCGCCCATCGAGCCAGTCTGCCGCTAAGATCTGGCTGGTTCATCAGCCAGCGCAAGCTTGCGTGGTCTGTCACCACCTTGTACGGATGACCCTCGAAGTACATGCGGAATTTTTTGATGGCAAGAACTACCGCCAAGCACTCGAGTTCGGTCACTGTATAGTTGCGTTGAGCCTTATTCAGCTTCTTGGATATGAAAGCGATGGGTCGCTCACAGCCAGACTCGTCGCACTGCGCCAAGACATCTCCAACACCATGCAAGGATGCGTCGCACTAGAGAACAAAAGGTTTCTCATAGTTCGGATGAACCAGAAAAGAAGCAGAGCACAAGCACCCCTTTATCTTAATAAAAGCCTCCTGCTCGGTCGTTCCACTGGAATGCCTTGCCTTTCAGAAGCTCCGTTAGGGCGAAAATAACGTCAGAATAATTCAGAATAAACCGCTGATACCAGCCAGTCATTCCTAAAAACCTGCGAAGCTGCTTCTGCGTCTTCGGAACAGGAAATTCCTCGACCGCGCGAATCTTGCCCGGATTGACCTGAAGCGTTCCCTCGCCAACAATGAATCCAAGGTAATCCACCGTCCTGAGACAAAACTGACTCTTCTGGACGTTGATAGTCAGTCCAGCCTTACGCAGCTGAGTTGCGACCTCCGTCAGATGGATGAGGTGTTCCTCAAAACTTGAAGAAAGCACCAGAAGATCATCCAAGTAGACTAAGACGTGCGACTTCAACTGGTAAGGAATCACGATGTCCATCAGGCGACTCATCGTTTGAGGAGCGTTGGTCAATCCAAAAGGCATGCGCTCAAATTGATACAATGGCCTATTGGGTACCGTGAAAGCATTCTTAGCGCGAGAGTCCTGATCCAGACAGATCTGCCAAAATGCATCCTTAAGATCTATCTTGGAGATACAATGTACTGGAGGGAGTCTGCTAAGGAGACCATCCATGATTGGAATAGGATACGCATCCCTCACAGTCACTGCGTTCAACTTCCGCGCATCTAAACAAAATCTCACCTTGCCAGGTTTTATATGTAAGGTGACCGGAGAAGACCATGGAGAACTAGGAGCCTCTTCGATCACGTCCATAGTCAGCATTCTATCGATCTCAGCGCACAGAAGACTCTCCTTAGCCGGAGACAAGGGGTAAATCCTTTGCTTTATTGGCTTTGCAGCTGCTGTATCGATAGTATGCTGGATGAGCGTCGTCAGTCCTTGGCCATTCTTCTCGAAGGATGGGAATAATGATTTTTGGACGTGAGTCAAATCCAGCTGAGACGAGTCGGGTTCAGATTTGCAGAAGACTTCATTTATGGATGCTGGAACGATGGAGATGTTAAATCGTTTCCAGAAATCCATTCCACAAATGAGCTCCTGCCTAATAGTTGGTACAATCAAAAATTCAAACTCGGCTTCAACCGAGTGATACGTCAAGGGAACAGCAATTAATCTGCAGTGTGCACGACGTTCTTCGTCTTACCGATCACACATCCCTTGTCAACTAACTGCACCAACTTGCCACCGATAACGCTTTTGTTAGCACCGGAGTACCAGGTGATCCTCACCGAAGACGTTGACTTGGGTGAAAGTGCGTATGTCACCGCTTTGATGGACGATAGAGGAGATAGTATACCGTTTCAAGCCTGGGTCGCCAAAATTCACGCATACGGGTTGCAGACCTTGATCTACTCGAAACGGTAGCATCGACATTGAAAATCTCGGCTCTTCGCTTCAGATATTCGCGTACACGCACGTGATAAGGTTTAAAATGCTGTGGAACTGTCAATTCCGGTATTTTGGTCATGTCTAGTGAAATGGAAAGTCTGGTAGGATAAAGTAGCGCTGCAGGTTCCGAGATTAGCGTCGGATGTCGCCTCTTGGAAGTCTGCGAGCATCCTGCGTCTGGTTTTCCGACCTGGACTTGCAACGATTGCAATTCGGCCTGTAAACATCCACCGCCCCACAACCGTAGCAAAAGAGGCGCTTCGGCTTAAGACAGTCATGGTAGCGATACCCAACCTCTTCACAATTCCAACAGTTGAAATTGTCGACAGGGCGAACAGCGCATACCTCTGCTTCAAACACCTCTTCTGTTTCCGACTTGAATGGAGTTCACGAAGTTTCTTTTAAAGTTCGAGCGGTATTGGGGCCGAATGCTTCGGAAGAACTCCTCGTGTCGATGGCATTCCCTACGTAAACTAGCTAAATCCGAGGTGTCTACATGCAACAGCTCATGTTGCAGCTCCGCGCGCAAATTGTAGCGAACCTCAACCGCGATCTCGCTATCCGACATTGGTTCTCGGAGGGAATCAGCGATAGCCAGCATAGCATCCAGAAAATCGTCGAAGCTTTCGTTGCTACCTTGCTTACGACGACGCATAGCATCCTTGATGCCCCTGTCCGTTCTCTGGTCCTGGTAACGCTCTTGCAAGCGACTACACAACTCGTACCAGTCCAGATCGCGGACCGTGCGATGCACTCTCCAATAAAACGCGAGTGCTGGGCCAGAGAACAAAAAAAGAGCAAATTGGGACAACAATGAGAAGTTGCCGTTAAGGCTCTGGGTGGTCATGCAATTAACTCGAAATATAAAGTCTTCGAGAGGAAGGTCATTGGGTGATCCAGTGAATTTAATGCGCCAGTTCGAGATAGTATTGCATATTCTATCTGGGCGATCAATCTCCGACCAACCGAAGGATGCACGGACTCCGTGTTGTCCACCCCCAAAGCTATCGTCGCGCCTCGAAGCGTGGCTCGTGCGGCGAACTGACGGTGCTGCTTCACCTTCCTCCCCGTAACGAGGATCATCTGGAGTATCTCGAACCGATTGGGTCACATTTAAGTTGCGGAACGCTGCGGAGATCTGTTCGGCAATCACTGCCGACATGCTATCCCTATAACTCGCCATCGAACTAGAAATGAGCCTATTAATTCGCTCTTCTGCGAGCGCGGATGAGTCAGGGGTTTTAGTCTCACGTCTGGTGTTTCCCCTAGTTGGAAGTAGTAGTGAGGAGCTGGCCTGGGTCGTGCCACGCCCCTGAGAACGGGTATTCACGCGGCCCTTTGGAATTGCTCCCGGATGAGCCGAAGCGTTCAAAGGTCCTTGCTCAGTTGGCGGGTTCAAGGAAGCCCTGCGCTCCACTGCAGCAGTCAGGATGGTCTTCGAGCACGTCTGACGGCAGATCAGACAGGTGTCGTTCGAGTCGAGCCAAGCAGACAAGCAAGTTCGATGGAAATGGTGTCTGCAAGTTGTCTCGATGAGGTCCGGGTCCTGACTGGTGTCATTGCAAATGGTACAGACCATCGCAATGTTCATCAGGTCCCCTACTCTCTCGTTCCCTCGCTTTACCGCCATAATAAAATAACAAAAAACCTATGTGCTCGTAAATGTCCGATTGACTACGATAAAAGGTATCCCACAAGCTACGACAATTCTTATAAGTAGATATATAATGCGGGTTCTGGGACAGGAAGTGGAATGGGGAGTTAAAATTAATGGGGTGTGACGAGGGGGGTTAGGTAATTAAGGTACCTAATTAGCATATTTAATGGGTTTTTTTGGGGTGATCGGTCAATTTAGGGTCCTAATTAGCATATTTAATGGGTTTTTCTGGGACAAAAAGTGGGGTGGTTAGGGGTGCGTGACGAGGGGTCAGAAGTTAAGGATCCTAATTAGCATATTTAATGGGTTTTTCTGGGACAAAAAGTGGGGTGGTTAGGGGTGCGTGACGAGGGGTCAGAAATTTAGGGTCTTAATTAGCATAATAGCTGGGTGTTATGTATTATGAAAATGAGCATGCATGATCATGTTTACATACGCACGTGTTAGGGTTTGTGGGTGAATGCATGCGTCAGTGCACACATGCATGTGTGACGAGGGGTCAGAAATTTAGGGTCCTAATTCGGTGATGAATTAGGGTGGGGAGTGTTAAAGGTTAACAGGTGAGTATATGAAAATGAGCATGCATGATCATGTTTACATGCACACGTGTTAGGGTTTGTGGGTGCATGCACGCTTCAGTGCACACACGCGTGTGACTCATGGGGTTGGCAGGTGAGTATATGCAAATGAGCATGCATGATCATGTTTACATACGCACGTGTTAGGGTGTGTGGGTGAATGCATGCGTCAGTGCACACACGCATGTGACTCATAGGGATCGCTGACGAGGGTAATATTTGAGAGGCCGGGACACCCTACCACAACATGTTAATGTGTGTATCGCCTCTTTTGTGACCCTAGCCGTGACCGTGAGCATGAAAACGCTAAGGGTGTCCTCAAGCGTGCTAATTGATCGTTAGCACGTGGTTAATCATGAAATGTGTAAACAGCTACCGCCTCAACTTGTTGATTATGTAATTAATTTTTTATGTGTGCGTGTGTATGATCAGTAACCCTATTTTAATATGCTAATTTTCTAATTGATAATTCAGTGTGAGAAATTTCACATGACACCCCCCATGTGATAGTAGTATCCCTATCATGATATGTTAGTGCGTAAACAAAACACTGTAACCTGTTGTCCTAACGGCTTACTATGTTTGTTTGCACCTGTTCTCCCCGTGACCGTGAGCATGAAAACGGTAAGGGTGTCCTCAAGCGTGCTAATTGATCGTTAGCACGTGGCGATCGATAAGCTAAGGGTGTCCTTAAGCGTGCTAATTGATCGTCAGCACGTGCTTAATCATGAAATGTGTAAACAAAACACTGCAACCTGTTGCCCTAATAGTTTACTATGTTTGTTTGAACCTGTTCTCCTTCTATTCGGCGTGGGAACTGTTAGCATAATTTTATGCAATTCTTGTATCCTAATTATTTTCTATGATCCAAGGGTGGTTAGGCGTAGTGTGCATCTAAATAACAACAACAGCTAAACAGCAACAACAGCTAAACAGCTAAAGAACAGCTAAACAGCTAAAGAACAGCTAAACAGCTAAACAGCAACAACAGCTAAACAGCTAAACAGCTAAACAGCTAAAGAACAGCTAAACAGCTAAACAGCAACAACAGCTAAACAGCTAAAGAACAGCTAAAGAACAGCTAAAGAACAGCTAAACAGCTGAAGAACAGCTAAGCAACAACAGCAACAACAACAAGTTGATTTTTAATAAAATTTTTATTTTATAAATCTTAAGGCTAGTTTATTATAATATTCAATTATTTTTTCAGCCTCGTTTTTTTGATATTGCTCACTGTTGCATGCACAGGTATCCGGTCCTTCATGAGCCTCATCAGAAGACCATGGACATGAAGTTCTATGTGTCCCATGTATAGATGTCCTGTATGGAGACTTTTCCGCCAGCTTCAACTCTGCTTCTATTTGTTTCATCTTTTTAAGATCAGTATGATGAATAATACCATCATACTGATTTAGAAACTCCTTTATTATCATGGTGTTCATCTTGTTTGTAGAAGAGTCTTCTGGATATTCTTCCTTCCTTAAAGTCTCGTTTTAAACTGAGCTTCAGTTTGAAGAAATAGGTGACTTTATAAATAGTTTTTTTTCTAGCCTTTCTTCTTTCCTTTCCTTTTTGCCATAGTCTTGTAACAAAGAAAATATTTTCTCTTCTAGTCTTTTCTCTTTCCCTCTTTCCCTCTCTCTCTCTCTCTCTCTCCCTTGACTATAGTTAGCTTCACCCCCGTAACAAAGAAACTAGTTTTTTTCTTTTTGTGTGTATGTTCTTTTTTCTTTATTTAATGTTTACATTTGACAAAGGTAGCTTATGTAAGTATTTTAGACATGTAGTTTATATGACGTAATAAGTTTTTTAACATCATGTTGTTGAATAACAAAGTAAAAGCAAGCACATGTTTCTGTATTATCATAGCAAGATTTACAGAATTCTAAATGTTCTCCAAATTGTGTCTTTATAATTTTAAAATTTCCAACTTCCATGAACATTTTCCTTGACTTGATAAGAAATTGTAGATCCGCTTCGGATAATATATTTCCAAAGTCAGATATTAAAATATTAATTTTATTTATTAAATTTGAAAAATGACTGTTATTGTTTTCTTCCATGTTTTAAAGATGTTCACGCTCGCAACTCTCAAAGTAGTTTAAAATTTTATGAGCATTATTCAATGCACATACCCCTTCCATATAATGTAGTGAACAAAAAGGAAACTGATTGCTATCCATTTCTTTTAATTTAGGAGAACCAAGTTCATGAATATCTGTTATATCATAGGTTTTTAGAAATCTTTTTAGAAACATTTTTTTTCATATCCTTTACAAATTATTTGTTTTCCGCTAGTTATTTTTCTAATATGTTGTTGTGCTTCTCTATAGTAGTTCAACCCGTCATTCCAGTAGATTTTATGATGGGTCTTGGTCATCCAAGCAGCAGTTTTTCTCAAGTGCTTATTTAGTTTAGTAAAATCATATGGGGAATGTATAATGAAATGAGAATTGAGTGTGCTAACGTTTATGTTACTAAAAACCACTCCAATTTCTTTTAAAATAAATTGTTTATTGTTTCCGAGGAACCCTTGAATATCAATCGATACAATATCTTTACTCATGTTGTTGTTGTTGTTGTTGTTCTTGTTTCTATTACTGGTGCTAATTGCTCTCGTTAATATCCGTTAAACAATGCGGTGAACTAATCCGTTCAACGGGTTGTATTCAACTAATCGATCATGTAAGAGTAGACAATATAGTTGTGTACTTTCATTAGATGTTCTACTAAGCTCTGCTGATACCCTAACATCAATGGGACCTGATTTTACCATTTCATTTTGATATGATAAATCTATTACAATAATCGGTGCCTTAGTTAGAAAATCATGTGGTGAAAGCAATGGAGTTTCGTTTCGGTTATAGTAACTATTTTGAAACTTTGAATACATTTCATAGAGGTGTGCGAAACGATTCTTACTAAAATCTAATTTTAAATCATCATAGGGATATGTTTCAGAATTTAGATAGACTTTTAGATTGGTTAAATTGTTTGTGGTAAACTGATTTCCATCTTTAAACGCAATTAATGCGAATCTAGGTCGTTCACGGTTAGCAGATAGTTTAACATTCCAAATTTGATGTGTACCCTGAGTAAGTTTAGGGTTAATATAGGTATCCCAACTACGAAATGCTAATGGAAGATTAGCGCCGCTTTTTATTATATCATATAATTTAATTTTAGCTGAATCACTGGGGGTTACATGAGGAATTTTCCATGTTATACTCAGCATTTCTAGTCTTAAATTATTACCAGCGTGGGCTGCATCATAAACTTCATTCATATTTTTAGATATCAAAAGTACTAGTTCATGTTTACAGTTTAATATAACTTTCTTAAAATCTTCAGCAAACCCAAGTAAATTTTTTAGTGGAACTGAATATTCAAAATAACTTTGTGAAGTAAAGTCTCCAGATCCAGTCCATCCAGAATTGTAAAGTCTCTTACTCTCCAGTTGATTCAAAGATACATAGTTCTTAATTGAAGAAGTAGTACCAACAAATTTTGTTCTATCAATCTCAACACCATTTATTTCATAACGTATTTCATCCAGAAAATATGCCATACAATTGTTTCGTAGCTTTGTAGTAATATTTGTAGTGTCCAGCGTATTATCTTCTTTAACTTTACCAATGACACCATGAAAATTGATAAAACTCTCATGAGGGAGTACATACAAGTCTTGGTTTTGAATTGTAATTCTGATTTCATCATTAGGTTTAAATGATTGTTGATATGGTGAATAAGTATGATACTCTTTTTTTGATATACTTTCATCAGAGTAGGTTTTTTCTCGCACAGATAATACTTCGTTCAGCATCATGATTTCTCTATATTAATATTTTTGTTATTAAACTCGAAGCTTGTATCCCAATGATTTTAGAATCAATTTATTTTTTAATGTTAGCTTATTGCTTTTTTTCCCCTTTGAACCTCTTCGTTTAACTTTTCGAATAGAAGTGGGTTGTGGAATGTAAGTGACAGGTCTTTTATTATATACAATCATTGTATTAGTCTTAAATGAATACGTATTGTAAATTTTTCACCTCGCAAATTTATTAAATCACCGTTTTGATCAGTTATATGTATAGAAAGAGTTCTTATCTCTCTAGTGTTGACTGGCAAATAAATAAGATTATTAGGGGTTACACTCATTTTATAGCCAGGTGGTACATTAATACCAAATTCATATAAAGCATGATCCTGACCACCGTCAATATATGTACCACCCACAATATTACACACCAAACGTATTGTATTTATTTTAAAAATGTTTACAGGCTGATCAGAAACATATGTTATTTTTTATCTGCTTGTAGTATTCTCTTATCAAATTTCCAATTGATCTTTTTTTATCAAAATAAATAGGCTGTGTGTTTGTAGTAATATGCACTTTAAGTGTGTTATTATTGCTTTCTATCCTGAATGTGTTATCAAGACCATCTGCTAGTAATTGGTTTTTTAAATAATCGTAAAAATCTTCTAGTTCATATGACCCTATAGGAATTTCAATGATCTTATTACCAATATGAAATAAGTTATTGCTATCGACATTGGGTATAGAATTATACATGTGAAAATCAATGAGTGCACACTCGTATTCACCATTCAGTTCTATTGGTAGAAAAAAATTTGTGTTTAGTATGGGTTCACTGCCATTTAATGTGAGTGTGAATGATCTAACCATTTTGAAATCTAATGATATACTGGCAATAATAACATTCACTCAGCCAATATATCCTATTATATTCTTAATTGACTATGAATTGATTGAAACCTTTTCTATACCGTCCCTTATCTATATCATTATCTTTGCTTATTAGCAGAAACCCATATTTATCCTTCCAACACTTTTGACACATTTTCAGAAATGAATCATAACTCATATCTGTATTAATGTGGTCTCGGTAAATATGTCGCATATTTAAATCATCTTGTCTAAACATTATTATCATATTTGCGTTATCACGAATAAGGTGTTTCGGGATATGTGTATAGGTTTGACATAAGTAAAATGAATCAATATTATTATGACGACCCATGCAGAAATATGAACGGATATTATTCTGTTTTTCACATGCAACATCATCGAAAATCATAATTGAATTATTTTTAGCTTCGTTGGGTGGTAAAACTGTTTCATTTTCTGAGAAAGTATAGTACCCCATGCCTTTTATCGGTTTCACTAGTTTTTCCAAATATTCGTACTTGGGTTGATACAAACTCTTTGAGAATAGATAAATGTTCTCAAATTTTAAACCGTTTGGACTCTCGATTAAGCCGAGCATTAGATTAGTTTTACCACAGTTGGATGGTCCAACAACAAGTGCTCTTATTGTATTAGGTAAGAGGGGGCTATGACGTGGTAATCTTTGAGACAGTGATTGACTGTCATTACCACTCTCAATGTTTCTAATACAAATGTCTTGTTTTTGTTTTATTAAACGCATTGTCACTCACACACTATACTTCATTCAATGGGAAATACTCATCGATTAAACATCAAATAAAATGGGTAAACGCTTTTATAATTGTTCCAGTCATAATTCAAACTTGAAGCGTGGCGGTGGTATTATAAATAAAATAATTAATGGGCTACCTTTTGAAGCTCATCTACCTGGTTATAATTTTTGTGGTCCTGGTACAAAGTTATCTAAACGTTTGGCACGAGGCGATCGAGGAATAAATAAATTGGACGAGGCTTGTAGAATACACGATATCGCATATTCACAACATAAAGACTTGAGTGAACGACACGAGGCTGATAAAGAGTTGATAAACAGGGCTTGGGAACGTGTAAATGCAAAAGACTCTAGTTTAGGAGAAAAATCATCGGCATATTTTGTTACAAATATAATGAAAGCAAAAAGGAAATTTGGAATGGGTATGAGAAAAAGGAAGAAGGGGAAAAAAAATAATAAGAAAAATAAGAAAAGACGTTGTAAACTGCGAAACAAGAACATTTCACATGTTATCAAATCAGGTATTCGAGCGTTAAAAGAAAAGAAGCCATTAGACTTGATGAATGCAATTAGGGTTGCATGCAAAGCAGTTACCAAATCAATTGGACGTCAGAAAAAAAAACATAAAAGTTCCTAGGGTAATTAATGTACCAAAAATTGGTGGCTATTTACCACTTGTTCCCATTTTATAGGCAGCCTTGCCTCTGGTAGTGCTGCTATTGCTAAAGCAATCACCAATGCAAACACAGGAAAAAAATAGTTGGAAGAGAGTAAGCGACATAATAAGAAAATGGAGAGTATTCATGTGGGAAATGGCATGTTTCTTAAACCGTATAAAAAAGGTTATGGATTGTATCTTAATCTGTTTAAAGGGGCTGTAGAAAAGAAAAAAACTATTAGATAAGCTACCCAACAGAGCACTTTCTAATTTTGATATTGAAAAGTTTGCTCGAAAACATATCTCCCATTTTAGAGGTGTATTTATGAGAGATTCACTTCCAAGTTCCCCATGGCTTCGTGAATCGGGTATCGTCAACTTGGACGATTCAACATCAGATGGTACACATTGGGTAGCTTATAATAAAAACGGAAAGAGCATACACTACTTTGATAGTTTTGGGAATTTACAACCGCCAAAAGAAGTTGTGAAATACTTGGGGAAAAATATCAATTATAACTATGTTAGAGAACAAAAACAATTTAATACATTCAACTGTGGGCATCTCTCACTTCATTTTTTACTAACTTTAAAGTCAGAGAACACAAAATGAGGGTTGAATGCTCCCTGCTTCGTCATGCTCTAGTGGAGAGAGAGCGAGGGTGTGTTCTCAAGCGAGCATAGAGCAGGTGCAGAAAACGAAACGAGAGAATGTAGGATCAAGAATATGAGGGTTGAATGCTCTAGTGGAGAGAGAGAGCGAGGGTGTGTTCTCAAGCGAGCATAGGGCGGGTGCAGAAAACGAAACGAGAGAATGTGGGATCAAGAATATGAGGGTTGAATGCTCTAGTGGAGAGAGAGAGCGAGGGTGTGTTCTCAAGAGAGAAAATAGCAGGAGTGAATAAAAAGAGAATGTGGATCAAGAATATGAGGGTTGAATGCTCTGTGGGGGGATAGCAGGTGCAGTGAAATAAAACGAGAGAATGTGTGATCAAGAATATGAGGGTTGAATGCTCTCTCTCCCTCTCTGCATTGACATGCTCTAGTGAAGATCTAGTGGAGAGAGAGCGAGGGTGTGTTCTCAAGCGAGCATAGGGCGAGTTCTCTCACTAGCTGTATAAAACCGGTAGTTGCTACCTGTTTGAGCTCAGTTCTCTATTGCTGTCTATAAACTGTTAGCGCTAGCTACAACAACAACAATAACAGCGAAAAAATGACCAACCAGGAACATTTGAATGTACTCAAGGAGTTCAACGGGATGACGTCGAAGCCACTCTTAAGCAAAAGTAAGATGGAGATCGATGTGTGCTACCCAATCGTGAAAGCAACACGCAAGCAGACCAGGATCGGAAAATCATTGGCCCTTGAACTGGATGACTACATTTTGTATTTGCCTGAACGGTATGCAAATATGCCAGATGAAACAATTGAGGTTCTAAAGGACAAGCATTTCACCATAACCAAAGGAAGTAATGATAACATAGTATTAGAATTAAATAAAACTGTTAAACAAAAATTAATGAAATTTAAGAATGTAATTAATGATAACAACAACAACAACAACAACAACTAAGAAGAAAAATAAAGTTTAAATTTTTGAAACCTCAAACTCAATTGTTATAAATATTTAAGACATTTACTATTTATCCACAGTACTGAAGAAGTAACATAGAGAAATAGATATCTGAATTCAATAAAATGAATAGGAAAATATTAGATCAGTTGACAAAAACTAGAAATATTCTGAAAAGAAAATTTTCCGAATTGAAGCAAGCAAAAAATGATAATATCTCTCATTTGGAAGAAACTTTTAAACCTATTACAGAACCATTGCATGAACTTGTTAGAGATGTAAAACAAGAGCATACCAACTAAAATAAAATTAAAAAAATAAAGCATGAAAGAATAAATAAAAAGCGAGAC
Organism: Zaprionus camerounensis; assembly: GCA_018904165.1. NCBI lineage: Eukaryota > Metazoa > Arthropoda > Insecta > Diptera > Drosophilidae > Zaprionus > Zaprionus camerounensis. The sequence goes on from JAEIFS010000725.1 coordinate 26,887, forward strand.
TCTTCTATAGATAATTCAACTGTTGATCATGATGATGATGATGATGATGATAATGATATTTACTATTCTCAATCAAATATAGAAAATGAAGATAGTGATAATGAAGAAGTAAAAGAAAAAGAAGAAGAAGAAGAAGAAAAAAGTGAAGAAGATCAAATACCTGATAATTTTAATTTAAGTGTAAATAATCTTTTAAATGATAATCTTTTGGATAAGGCTTATGGTCCAACAGGGTCTAAATCAAGACTAGAATTGGGTAACAAACAACTAGAAGTAAAAAACAAAAAAATTATATTATCAAGCGGGAGTACATGGCCTCTTACATTTGGTTTATAGTCCCTAATTTTTCATATCCATACAACGAATTACTCTAAAACTGATTTAGTTTCATATAAAGTGATTTTAGAAGAAACGAGTGTACATAGAAGAGAACATGATCCAAAAAAACAAATTAAAGGAACTCGTGCATTGAAATATACGAAAATTATTAAACCCTTGATATCGTCAACACCAACAACAACGACAGCAACTAAACTAAAACCTGTAGCTGTATCTACACCAATTCAAACCAAGAAAGGAGGGGGTGTTGATGGTAGTATGTTTATGAAGTTAAAACAGGTCAAACCAAATTATGTCTATTGGAATAATGTTAACGAATTAGTTGAACGATTACAACTTTTAATAGCTTCACAAGCTGCTGGTAATAACAATCATACCAATGAAATTCTATCAATAGCAGAAGAGTTGCGTGAAGAGAAAATAATATACTAATAAATAGAGTAGTCACCCAGACATTTCAATTAATATTAAAATGTCTATTGACAAGTTTGGTCATTTTTCGAGTAATAGACAATTTTCTTCAATTTTCAAAAGAGAACTTGAAAACCTAACAGGTGTATATCTTGATAGTGATGGTCATATAAATGTACAGCAAAAACGAGTTAAAAATTCTTCGCTACCGACAAATGATTTTGACTTGACAATAAAAGCGTATGTAGATGGGAAAGTAAATGAATTGAAAGCATTACAGGAGCAAACAATAATTAAGGCTTTTGATCAACGAAATAAACGTATAACAGAAATGGAAGACAGCGTAATCCGTTTACTTAATTTAATGGCAAATCTCGATAAAATTATGAATACAATTATCGAAAAAATAAACAACTTGAATAGATTTGTGAGCAAATATTTAAAAAAACCTGCTGTAAAATCTAGTAATATACAAATAGATGGTGCACTGATTCAGGGTAAAAATGCATATGGTCAAACTCTTGATTATCCAAGTATTATAATAAATGAAAAAGGAGAGGAAGAATATCCAGAAGTTATAATAAAACCTGTCAAAATGTAAAGAAAACTTTAAATATGATATGCAATTGCCACTCACAGTCATATTCAACATGTCACTTGATAGGTTTGGGCATTATTCGAATAAAGTAGAATATTCAAAACACTTTAAGAAAGGTGTGGAAAAATTTCAAGTTTTATTCAATGACTCCTCCGATGGTAATCTGAATGCACAGAAGAAAATATTTAAAAATTGTCTAGCTCCCATAAATGAAAACGATTTGACATCAAAATTATATGTTGATGAAGAACTAAAAAAAGTTATTAGGAATATAACAAATTCAATTACTAAGAAACAGCGTCAACAAAAATATCAAAAAAAATAGAAAAAATCACAGTCGCGCTGCACGCGACAGTGGGATACCCTTCGACCTATGTTCAGGTGTAGTTTAATTTGTTATATTCATACACATATACAAATGCGTTATGCTTTTAAATTATTGCCGACAGATGGCGCTCGCGCTTTGCGTTCGCCCGCCTCCCTTGTAAGCTGATACAAGCACTTGGTTTTATGCAAATACTTTCTTAAATAACTTCTGTGTTTATTGTCCGATCGGATTGCAATTTCGAGAATACGTAGATATTTTAATGAGCTTAGTATATGTTTAAGTCAGAAAGTTGTATCTTTTATACAGCGCTTACAAATTAAGTTCAAAAATTAAATTATTGATTTGCGGGGGCGGTGGGCGTGGCACCTAACATTTGAAATAAACTTGATCAGCTTATAGTACACAGGAGTCTTCCTGCCAAATTTAGTAACTCTAGCTTTTATAATAGCTGAGATCTGTGCGTTCACACAGACAGACGGATAGACGGACAGACGGACAGCCGGACAGACGGACAGACGGACAGACAGACAGACATGGCTCAATCGACTCGGCTAGTGATCCTGAGCAAGAATATATATACTTTATGGGGTCTCCGACGCCTCCTTCTGCCTGTTACATACGTACATTTGCACAAAGTTAGTATACCCTTTTTTGACCATTTTCAATGGTCGAAGGGTATAAAAAGCATTAGTCTCAGAAATTGAGACAAACATTGTCGAGTTCAACACAAGAATTTCCAACTTGCATACAGTTGTGAAAAAACGAATTGAAGAATTAGATGATATAGAAGAAGATTTTTTTAACTATATTAGCTTTAAGACAACTCTTAAGAGTGAAAGTGAAAGCATAGAAAGAGGTAACCCTTTTCACACATCGTCATCAAAACTAAATTAGAATAGTAGAATTAGTAGTAAGAAGAAGTCAACGATTATGACAACAACGAAAATGTTGCCATCAACGAAGCGAGAAATAGTGAATGAACTATATCGAGCATCTGTTAAGAATTTTAAGCGACGTAGAGTAATCGTGAAGGGTATCAACGACTTATGGCAAGCTGATTTAGTTGAAATGGGGGCATACACCTCATCGAATAATGGGTTCCGATATCTTCTAACTGTTATAGATTGTTTTTCAAAATATGCATGGGGTGAAGCATTAAAAACAAAAACAGCTAAAGAAGTAGCACAGGCAATGGAAAAAATATTCAAATCTGGTCGTGGTGCACCAAAAAATTTACAAACTGATAACGGAACTGAATTCTATAATACACATTTCAACGCATTAATGCAACGCTATGAAATCAACCACTACTCTACATTCAGTTCCCTAAAGGCATCAATTGTTGAACGGTTTAATAGAACATTGAAAGAACTTATGTGGCGTGAGTTCAGTTTTAATGGAGCATATAAATGGGTTCAAATATACAAACAACTAATTGATGTATATAATAATCGAAAGCATAGAACCATACAAGAGAAGCCAATTAATGTAACAAAGGGCAATGAAAAAAAATTCTAAAGACAGCATATAACCACATAAAAATATTTATAGACAAAAACTTGCGTCAAGGCGATCTTGTGCGCATAAGTAAATACAAACATGTATTTGAAAAGGGCTATACCCCAAATTGGACAACAGAAATTTTTAGAATTCGGAAAATTCAAAGAACGTATCCAACTACATATTTACTCGATGACCTTAATGGAAACCCTATTGAAGGGAGATTTTATAAGCAAGAGATAAAGAAAACCCGTTTCCCACATACATATCTAGTGGAAAAAGTTTTGAAACGAAAAGGGGATAGAGTCCTAGTGCGTTGGCTGGGTTTCCCCACCTCTCAAGATAGTTGGGTACACAAAAATGAAATTCTATAAATATATACTTTGTCATCTAATATAATATATACCCCACCGCTGTAAACCAACATATTCATTAAATTCAAAACAATTTATATTGTATTTTTTTTTATACCCTTCGACCATTGAAAATGGTCAAAAAAGGGTATACTAACTTTGTGCAAATGTATGTAACAGGAAGAAGGAGGCGTCGGAGACCCCATAAAGTATATATATTCTTACTCAGGATCACAAGCCGAGTCGATTGAGCCATGTCTGTCTGTCCGTCTGTCCGTCTGTCTGTGTGAACGCACAGATCTCAGCTATTATAAAAGCTAGAGTTACCAAATTTAGCAATTCCTGTGTACTATAAGCTGATCAAGTTTATTTCAAATGTTAGGTGCCACGCCCACCGCCCTCGCAAATCAATAATTTAATTTTTGAACTTAATTTGTAAGCGCTGTATAAAAGATACAACTTTCTGACTTAAACATATACTAAGCTCATTAAAATATCTACGTATTCTCGAAATTGCAATCCGATCGGACAATAAACACAAAAGTTATTTAAGAAAGTATGTGCATAAAACCAAGTGCTTATATCAGATAACAAGGGAGGGCGGGGAGCGCAAAGCGCGAGCGCCATCTGTCGGCAATAATTTAAAAGAATGCGCATTTGTATATGTGTATGAATTTAACAAATTAAACTACACCGGAACATAGGTTCTTTTTCTTCCTTATATCTTTTAATAGGGCTTTCTTTTAAATGTTTTATTTTCAGCTGTCTCTATCTCTTGAATTTTCTTTTCCCAAACAAAAATGTCAGCATCATACAAGTCTATGTCTTCCAGAGCCTTACGTTTTTGTATTCTATAATGGCCATGTGCCATTGTATTATGTAAATCTGGTTCTATAACTCGTTTATCATCTTTGCTATCAAGAACTATTTTGAAATTGTACTTGTTTTAAGTACATGATTAACTGATCTGATTAACGACATTGTACCGCTTGTTTTTTTACCAGTATTTAAACATTTTTAGGCCATGGATTTTAAAAAAATTCATGGACTATTGTGTTTGTCGGAACGGAAATGTGCGTAACAGGCAGAAGGAGGCATCTCTGACCCCATAAACTATATATATTCTGAATCAGTATCAGTAGCCGAGTCGATTGGGCCATGTCTTGTCCGTCTTGACCGTCTGTCCGTCTGTCCGTCTGTCCGTCTGTCTGTCTGTATGAACACCTGGATCTCAGAAACTATAAAAGCTAGAGTCATCAAATTTTGCGACAACATACATATATATTGCAGTGTCTCAAAGTTTTTGTAAAATTTGGACACGCCCCTTCCCGCCTCTGTAAATCAGTAATAACTGTTTAACAACTACAATATTAGCTCAACAACCAAAGTTGTATATCTTACATGACAAATACCTTGCCACGGGCGTTATGTGAAAATTTCATTTGAATCGGACTATAAATAAGTGAGATATGATACTAATTAAACTCACTTTGAACATATATACTTAAGCAGACCTAATTTACACAAGCATACCGAGGTTCGAATCTAGCGTCAGACACACAGCATTTTAAACTTTTTATTTGCATTGTATGGTAACAGAATTGGTTCACAATGCAGCTTTGCCGATGGGCTAAGGAGTGAGGCAATGGCCGAGTGGTTAGATTGGCGGACGGCAAATTAAATTGACTGTGAGAGAGTGCGTGTGTGTGTGTTCAACTCCCGGTTGAGGCGGGTGCGGAATTATGAATTATCATTTATTAATTATTTATTATTTTATTTTGTTTATTTATTTTATTCTAATAAACTAAAAGAAAAGTTGCAGTCAAGCGGGCTGTAATATAGCAGCTACAAACAAATTAAATTATTTAATTAAATTTTAATAAAATATAGTTTTTCCTTATTTTGTTTTCATACTATATTATGCCATAAAATTATAATAGTTACAAATAATATTTATCATTTATAAATAAAGTTTACTATTTTCATTATATTTAGCACGCATCAAAAAGACGCGAGCCAAAAGTAAACAATGCGTTCTTCAACACCGTCACTCTCTCCGTATTTTGCCTGTTATGACTTTGCAAGTTCAATATGTTCTTATTGATATTGTTATTTTGTCTTGTCTCAATATTTTGGAATTAGAATGCTAGAACATAACAGCGATCATAAGACTGTGGCGACGCAGCCTCATCGATATGAGCCCGATCTGGCAGCCCGGCACCATCATAAGCAGACGATAGTTCCACCGTTTCACTACAAGCCCTTTAAAAGTTGTGAATGTGCGAGTGGGACGCCCATACATATATATCCACATGTATGTATTGGCATCCCACTTCAACACACATTATTGCATGCATGTATGTACATGCATATGTACAATACAATTAGATTTGGAGTTGCTGTTGTATACCAACGAAAGAAAACTGACTTCTAATTACATATATTGCGTACCAAAAACTTAAAAAAACCGCCCCTTTTCAATGTTATTGAGCTTTGAAAATATTTTAATGAAAAATAATGAAAAACAAAAAATTTCACATGCCGATCGCGGTAGCAATCGAACTCCGAAACACGGTCAACATTGTTGGCCTTACAGTCCGAGACATAATCCACTCAGCCACTGAATAACTCTAGCTAGTGTCAAAAATCAACAAGAAGCACATGAAATAAATTTTGGTACACGCTAGAAATGCATACATATATCTATTGCCCTCTCGCTCAGTCTAATGGTTGCGCCACTTCGCTTCTGCTTTGTCTATGCGTTCTTCTTCTTCTGTTCGTTAATTCAAATTGCGCGTGTCGTCGTAAACTGTATAAAATTGATCTCCGCCAAATTTTTAATATTGATCCAAATAAAGCGCAATTTTCATTGCGAGTTTTAATAAATATCCGAATATAATTAAGTTATCTATGTCTGCAGATTGCAGAAATTAATTAATTTGGGGAACATTTAAGTTGCGGAGAACATCTCAAGTTGACTCACCAAAATTTAACTTTTTAAGAACAACTAGCCCCATTACATGTGCTGTAACTTCCCCTTGGTACTGATTATTTTTGATAATCGGTGGAAAATTCGAGCGGCGATTCTATTCTGTTATTTACAAACTTGTTTACGGTATACTAAGATAATCCATGGCCTTATACAGTCAGCACCTGACTGTAGCGTTTGTATTTTTATTGTTGTTGTTGTTGTTGTTGTTGATAAACTGATGTCGCTGTTGTTGTTGTTGCTGTTGCGGTAACTGTTGTTGTTGTTGCGGTAGCTGTTGTTGTTGTTGTTGTTGCGGTAGCTGTTGTTGTTGTTTAGCTGTTGTTGCTGTTGTTGTTGTTTAACTGCTTAGCTGATTTTGTTTAACTGCTTAGCTGATTTTTTAACTGCTTAAAATCTGATGATTTTTTAACTGCTTAACTGGTTTTTTAACTGCTTAGCTGGTTTTTTAACTGCTGTGAGGACTCGTATTTCGAGCCCCACAATAACTTTAATATTAGTATTAGTCTACCACGAAGGTATTAGTAATTATAAGTATTACCACGAAGGTACTTAGTTTAGTAAGCAAGGCAAATTGGCAATAGGGCATGCAGTAGGGAGAGTACACACAAAGCAAGTGCAAGCCGAGCGAACGCAAGCAATAAAGAGAGCGATGACCAGGCACAGAGCGAAACATAAGCGACGATCACACGCACGGAAGAGAACGCACCCACACAGAGCGAGTGCAAGCAACGGCCACGCACACAATAAAACGTGAGCGCAGCTTGCACGAAAGAGAGCGCAAGCGCAAAGAGCAAGAAGCACAGCTAGAGCGCGAGCGCAAACGGAATAAATATACACCCGGAGGAAAAAGTTCGCACACAAGCGAGTGCAGCTGAGCGACGACAACGGCAACTGAGCGGCGAGCGACAAGAGAGCGCACCGCAAGCGAAACGCAAACACACACACATACACGTAGGAAATAAACACACACCTTGGGAGAAAAATTCGCACAATCAACCAAACACGGGCAAATCTAAGCCGAGCGACGTCGACAGCAGAGGAGGAGAACTTTGCATTAGAAGCAAGAAGGACAGTTCGGATAAGACCAGCGAGCCGGGCGAACGTGCGCTGGCGATGAATAGTTAAAATGCCAGTGGTCCTCGGTCGTGTCGGCGCGGGAAGAAAACAACGACAACAACAACAGGGCCGCCAACGAGAAGTCACCGGCGGAACGCAGCGCTACGCAGGAAGGCAGCAACACAACAACGCCGCTACCGCGGAAGAACCATCGCTAAACTAGGACAGATCGACGACAGAAAATCGGGGTGAGAAAACAAAAGAGCAGAGCAGGCTACGGTGTAGGAAGGGTAATGTTTTTTTTCGCAGAAAGAAATAAATAAAATTAAGAACGAAACAACGGATGGTATTCTTCCTTATGACTAGGAGGCAGAAGTGTGGGTGGGTCCTATATGTGTGAGGCTGGCGCATCGACATCTACAACTGTACCAGAGTTCCGCTAAGTATGACAGCAGGGATTTAACCGCATCATACTTATTGCCGAACTTTTGGAACAGACGCATGTCAGTGAACTTGGACGCCTAGGGCATAACCAGGCTCCAAGCTCAACTGAGCAGCAAAAGTAGATGCGAGGTACCAGCTGCAACACTATAGGACTACCACATTAGCACCAACACTAGCCAGCCGGCCTAGCCGCTGAATTAGCCATTAAGCCAGAAGGACTCGGTATACACCGAGATGTGGTCCGATTCCCTTCCCCTAGATCCTAGTAAATCACTTTTCCGCCCTAAAAGAGGTCACATTCTCCGTCTCAGGTCTCAGAACTTTATAAATGTTCTGTAAAGTGGCCCTGGGCGAGACTGAGTCTACCCCAGCCTGGAAAAGCTTCCTTACAGATGGCGCCCGAGCAGGGACCTGAGACGAGAGGGGGAATTGTGTCCTTAGTGGCCTAAAGAACCACGACAGGAGCGCGAAAAGTGAGTCAGAGCGTCGGTACAAACCGACGATAGTTTTTTTTTTTCTTTCATAAGAATAGGGCCCAAACGGGGGGTCAGGGCAACGTGAAACAAAAACACAGGAAGGACACACGAGAATGGAGTACAAAAGGATCATCAAGGAGTTGGTTAGGGTGACGCACAGGAGTCGGACGCGACAGGACAGGGCGGATCGTCGTTCTCGCCACGAGAACAACAACAACAAGGGCGTAACGGCGGTCTGCGGGACTCGTGCGTTCGGGCCGCCCGAAAACATAACGGGACCCGAGGCCGAGCATAACGGTTCGGTGCGGTCGGCCAGCGTATATAAGGCCGACCGCCGGCACAGAGAAGGCACTCAGTCTCCAGCAGCGATCCAGTGAACATCTCCAGGGAACAATAAAAAGTTCTTTTTAAAATAAAAGTGCTTCGCGACAAGGACAACGAACAAGGATACCCGGCCAGGATCAACAACCAGCAGCAGGCACAGGATACAACGAGCAAGGATTACAAAAAGCAACAAGGATACGCGAGCAAGGAGCAACAAATCAAGGAGTAACAACCAGGAGCGACCATCAAGGATCCAGCAAGCAACATTAGCAGAAAACATTAGAGTGGATTTCGTTTTAGATATCATCTGTCAAAATGCCTTCGGATCAATTTGAGGAAGAGCTTAGAGAAATCACCATTGTGATACGCTCCCTAATCACATCAACCAAGCCGCCGGTCAGCTTGGCAAACATAGAGCACGACTACATGGATGTGGAGCAGACACCTATACCCTACCATCGTCTGGGCTTTCGGAATACCCTAGAATTGTTGCAGGAAACAAATGCATTTAATTTTCAAAAGTTCGGCAACGATATCATCGTCAGAGCCAAACCCAACCCAAAATCAGCACATATTGTTTCTATGGTGCACAACCAAAAAAGTAGCGGCAAACCAAAGACAGCAAGCATATTTAGCAGATCTCAAACACCGACCCCTGTAAGGTTCGCCAGGACCGTTGGCTACCCGAACGCACAAAACAACAAGGATACAACGAGCAAGGTTACAACGAGCAAAGTTACAACGAGCAAGGATACCAGGATACAACGATCATAGAAGCACGACCAGCAACAGACAACAAGGACACACGCACACGATACAACGAACAAGGATCATAACACACACAGGATACAACGATCAGAGAGGCACGACCAGCAGCAGACAACCAGGATCAACGAGCAAAGATACACGAGCAAGGATACAACGAACAAGGATACAACGATCAGAGAGGCACGACCAGCAGCAGACAACCAGGATCAACGAGCAAAGATACACGAGCAAGGATACAACGAACAAGGATACAACGATCAGAGAGGCACGACCAGCAGCAGACAACCAGGATCAACGAGCAAAAATACACGAGCAAGGATACAACGAACAAGGATACAACGATCAGAGAGGCACGACCAGCAGCAGACAACCAGGATCAACGAGCAAAGACACACGAGCAAGGATACAACGAACAAGGATACAACGATCAGAGAGGCACGACCAGCAGCAGACAACCAGGATCAACGAGCAAAGATACACGAGCAAGGATACAACGAACAAGGATACAACGATCACAGAGGCACGACCAGCAGAGACAACCAGGATCAACGAGCAAAGATACAACGATCAGAGAGGCACGACCAGCAGCAGACAACAAGGGCATACGCACAGGATACAACGAACAAGTCATCGGTCGAGGAGGACTCGCCTCCGTCCGGCAGCGCTGGTGAAGTAAGGGGGGGTGTGAGGACTCGTATTTCGAGCCCCACAATAACTTTAATATTAGTATTAGTCTACCACGAAGGTATTAGTAATTATAAGTATTACCACGAAGGTACTTAGTTTAGTAAGCAAGGCAAATTGGCAATAGGGCATGCAGTAGGGAGAGTACACACAAAGCAAGTGCAAGCCGAGCGAACGCAAGCAATAAAGAGAGCGATGACCAGGCACAGAGCGAAACATAAGCGACGATCACACGCACGGAAGAGAACGCACCCACACAGAGCGAGTGCAAGCAACGGCCACGCACACAATAAAACGTGAGCGCAGCTTGCACGAAAGAGAGCGCAAGCGCAAAGAGCAAGAAGCACAGCTAGAGCGCGAGCGCAAACGGAATAAATATACACCCGGAGGAAAAAGTTCGCACACAAGCGAGTGCAGCTGAGCGACGACAACGGCAACTGAGCGGCGAGCGACAAGAGAGCGCACCGCAAGCGAAACGCAAATACACACACACATACACGTAGGAAATAAACACACACCTTGGGAGAAAAATTCGCACAATCAACCAAACACGGGCAAATCTAAGCCGAGCGACGTCGACAGCAGAGGAGGAGAACTTTGCATTAGAAGCAAGAAGGACAGTTCGGATAAGACCAGCGAGCCGGGCGAACGTGCGCTGGCGATGAATAGTTAAAATGCCAGTGGTCCTCGGTCGTGTCGGCGCGGGAAGAAAACAACGACAACAACAACAGGGCCGCCAACGAGAAGTCACCGGCGGAACGCAGCGCTACGCAGGAAGGCAGCAACACAACAACGCCGCTACCGCGGAAGAACCATCGCTAAACTAGGACAGATCGACGACAGAAAATCGGGGTGAGAAAACAAAAGAGCAGAGCAGGCTACGGTGTAGGAAGGGTAATGTTTTTTTTCGCAGAAAGAAATAAATAAAATTAAGAACGAAACAACGGATGGTATTCTTCCTTATGACTAGGAGGCAGAAGTGTGGGTGGGTCCTATATGTGTGAGGCTGGCGCATCGACATCTACAACTGTACCAGAGTTCCGCTAAGTATGACAGCAGGGATTTAACCGCATCATACTTATTGCCGAACTTTTGGAACAGACGCATGTCAGTGAACTTGGACGCCTAGGGCATAACCAGGCTCCAAGCTCAACTGAGCAGCGAAAGTAGATGCGAGGTACCAGCTGCAACACTATAGGACTACCACATTAGCACCAACACTAGCCAGCCGGCCTAGCCGCTGAATTAGCCATTAAGCCAGAAGGACTCGGTATACACCGAGATGTGGTCCGATTCCCTTCCCCTAGATCCTAGGAAATCACTTTTCCGCCCTAAAAGAGGTCACATTCTCCGTCTCAGGTCTCAGAACTTTATAAATGTTCTGTAAAGTGGCCCTGGGCGAGACTGAGTCTACCCGAGCCTGGAAAAGCTTCCTTACACTGCTTAACTGATTAGCTGTTTTTGTTCTTAAACTGTTTAGCTGTTTAGCTGTTGTTATTGTTCTTAAACTGTTTAACTATTTTTATTCTGTAACTGTTGTTGTTGTTCTTTAACTGTTTAACTGTTTAGCTGTTGTTGCTGTTTTTTTTGGTTCACTAATGCACTCTACTCGGTTTGAAGACTTTTTTAATACTAAAAAACTTGATTACTGATCACTGTACTATTATTAGAATAAACCATGTTAGAAGGTGGATTTACTACGCCCAACCACCCTCGGTTCATAGAAAATAATTAGGATACAAGATAGTTCCCACGCTGAACAACAGGAGAACAGGTGCCAACAAACATAGTAAGCCGTTAGGACAACAGGTTACAGTGTTTTGTTTACGCACTAACATATCATGATAGGGATACTACTATCACATGGGCTTGTCATGTGAAATTTCTCACACTGAATTATCAATTAGAAAATTAGCATATTAAAATAGGGTTACTGATCATACACACGCACACATACACAAAACTAATATTAATTTACATAATCAACAAGTTGAGGCGCTAGCTGTTTACACATTTCATGATTAACCACGTGCTGACGATCAATTAGTACGCTTGAGGACACCCTTAGCGTTTTCATGCTCACGGTCACGGCTAGGGTCACAAAAGAGGCGATACACACATTAACATGTTGTGGTAGGGTGTCCCGGGCTCTCAAATATTACCCTCGTCAGCGATCCCCTCGTCACACATGCGTGTGTGCACTGACGCATGCATTCACCCACACACCCTAACACGTGCGTATGTAAACATGATCACGCATGCTCATTTGCATATACTCACCTGCCAACCCCATGAGTCACACGCGTGTGTGCACTGAAGCGTGCATGCACCCACAAACCCTAACACGTGTGAATGTAAACATGATCATGCATGCTCATTTTCATATACTCACCTGTTAACCTTTAACACTCCCCACCTTAATTCATCACCGAATTAGGACCCTAAATTTCTGACCCCTCGTCACACATGCATGTGTGCACTGACGCATGCATTCACCCACAAACCCTAACACGTGCGTATGTAAACATGATCATGCATGCTCATTTTCATAATACATAACACCCAGCTATTATGCTAATTAGGACCCTAAATTTCTGACCCCTCGTCACGCACCCCTAACCACCCCACTTTTTGTCCCAGAAAAACCCATTAAATATGCTAATTAGGATCCTTAACTTCCGACCCCTCGTCACGCACCCCTAACCACCCCACTTTTTGTCCCAGAAAAACCCATTAAATATGCTAATTAAGACCCTAAATTGACCGATCTAGCCCAAAAAACACATTAAATATGCTAATTAGGACCCTAAATTGACCGATCACCCCAAAAAAACCCATTAAATATACTAATTAGGTACCTTAATTACCTAACCCCCCCTCGTCACACCCCATTAATTTTTACTCCCAATTCCACTTCCTGTCCCAGAACCCGCATTATATATCTACTACCCTTTTTTGACCATTTTCAATGGTCGAAGGGTATAAAAACCAGTAAGAAAAGCAACAGTCGCGCGGCACGCGACAGTGGGATACCCTTCGACCCATGATCTTGTGTTAATTTGTTAAATTTATACATATACACATAGGCACATGCTTGAAAATTAATCCCGACAGATGGCGCTCGCGCTTCGCGCTCGCCCGCCTCCCTTGTTAGCTGACACAAGCACTTGGATTTATGCTCATACTTTCTTAAATGCCTTCTGTGTTTATTGTCCGATCGGATTGTAATTTAGAGAATACGAAGATATTTCACTCAGCTTAGTATATGTTGAAGTCAGAAAGTTGTATCTTTTATACAGCGCTTATAAATTGAGTTAAAAAATTAAATTTTTGATTTGCGGGGGCGGTGGGCGTGGCACCCAACGTTTGAAATAAACCTGATCTGCGCCGAGTATATAGGAAGCTTCATTCCAAATTTGGTGTCTCTAGCGTTTATAATAGCTGAGATCTGTGTGTTCATCTGGTCAGACGGACATCCGGACATCCGGACAGACAGACGGACATGGCTCAATCGACTCGGCTAGTGATCCTGAGCTAGAATATATATACTTTATGGGGTCTGCCACGCCTCCTTCTGCCTGTTACATACATTTGCACAAAATTAGTATACCCTTTTTGACCATTTTCAATGGTCGAAGGGTATAAAAACAAAATAAGAGTTATAAACTAATTTTTTAATTTAAAAATCATTTTTAATTATTATATTTGATTTTCAGTAGATATATAATGGGGGTTCTGGGACAGGAAGTGGAGTGGGGAATAAAAATTAATAGGGTGTGACGAGGGGGGTTAGGTAATTTAGGTACCTAATTAGCATATTTATTGGGTTTTTTGGAGTAGATCGGTCAATTTAGGGTCCTAATGAGCATATTTAATGGGTTTTTGGGCTAGATCGGTCAATTTAGGGTCCTAATTAGCATATTTAATGGGTTTTTCTGGGACAAAAAGTGGAGTGGTTAGGGTTGCGTGACGAGGGATCAGAAATGTAGGGTCCTAATTAGCATTATAGCTGGGTGTTATGTATATGTGGAGGTGATGAATTAGGGTGGGGAGTGTTAAAGGTTAACAGGTGAGTATATGAAAATGAGCATGCATGATCATGTTTACATGCACACGTGTTAGGGTTTGTGGGTGCATGCACGCTTCAGTGCACACACGCGTGTGACTCAATGGGTTGGCAGGTGAGTATATGCAAATGAGCATGCATGATCGTGTTTACATACACACGTGTTAGGGTGTGTGGGTGAATGCATGCGTCAGTGCACACACGCATGTGACTCATGGAGATCGCTGACGAGGGTAATATTTGAGAGGCCGGGACACCCTACCACAACATGTTAATGTGTGTATCGCCTCTTTTGTGACCCTAGCCGTTACCGTGAGCATGAAAACGCTAAGGGTGTCCTCAAGCGTGCTAATTGATCGTTAGCACGTGGCGATCGTAACGGTAAGGGTGTCCTCAAGCGTGCTAGTTGATTGCCAGCACGTGGCGATCGTTATGATAAGGGTGTCCTTAAGCGTGCTAATTGATCGTCAGCACGTGCTTAATCATGAAATATGTAAACAGCTACCACCACAACTTGTTGATTATGTAATTAATAATAGTTTTGTGTATGTGTGTCTATGATCAGTAACCCTATTTTAATATGGTAATTTTCTAATTGATAATTCAGTGTGAGAAATTTCACATGACAACCCATGTGAAATTAGTATCCTTATCATGATATGTTAGTGTGTAAACAAAACACTACAACCTGTTGCCCTAACGGTTTACTATGTTTGTTTGAACCTGTTCTCCTTCTAACAGCTAATCAGCCAAACAACAACAGCTAAACAGCAACAACAACAACTAAACAACAACAACAACTGCTAAACAACAACAACAGCTAAACAGCAACAACAGCTAAACAGCTAAAGAACAGCTAAAGAACAGCTAAACAACAACAACAGCTAAACAGCTTAACAACAACAGCTAAACAACAACAACAGCTACACAGCTAAACAGCAACAACAGCTAAACAGCTAAAGAACAGCTAAAGAACAGCTAAACAGCTGAAGAACAGCTAAACAACAACAGCAACAACAACAAGCTAAAGAACAGCTAAAGAACAGCTAAACAACAACAGCAACAACAACAAGTTGATTTTTAATAACATTTTTATTTTATAAATCTTAAGGCTAGTTTATTATAATCAATTATTTTTTCAGCATCGTTTTTTTGACGTTGCTCAAAGCTGCATGCACAGGTATCCGGTCCTTCATGAGCCTCATCAGAAGACCATGGACATGAAGTTCTATGTGTCCCATGTATGGATGTTTTGTATGGAGACTTTTCCGCCAGCTTCAAGTTTGATCGTATTTCTTTGATCTTTTTAATATCGTGCTCGGTCAAGAGACTATATTCGGCTGGGTCCTCACTGGACCAGTATCCAAGTCGAGTCTTACGACCATTTCCTCCTTTACAACGAGGATCAAGATCAGCACAGAACAAAGGCTTGATGATCTTCTCACCAAGTTTCCGGTTGTGGAAGATCCACCAGCCAAGTTGGTCAAAGGTTGTGAATCAGAGTGTGAAAACAACTTTCTTTCCACTACTTCCTTTAGAGGACAGAGTCCAGACACCCTCCTAACCTTGTGTTGTCCATCAGTGGATATATGTTCTCCAAACATTAATCTATATCCACCTCCTCCTTTCCAGATTAGTGAGATGGCACCACCCAAGGCACACACACCGGCAAAGCCAAAGGGAGTGAACTCCTATCGATGCCGAGTCTGCAGAGGAGTCCACGCCCTCAAGAAGTGCCAACGATTCCTGCGTCTGGCTGCGGAGAAGCGTCTTCGGGCAGTATTGATTAACAAATACTGCCCGAACTGCCTTGCCCATGAACATTCTAAGGGTTCATGTCGCAGTGGCGGCACTTGTCGCACATGTGGCGAGGGCCACCACACGCTTCTCCACCTTCCAATCACCTCCCAACCCGAGATGCAGGAGGTGCAGGCAACCTCGCCATCCGTGACGCCTCTTCCACCTTCGGAGTCCCTGGCGACATCCCCTTCTGTGGCGATCAGCATGATGCCGACCGCCATAGTAAACCTGGACACGGACGGCAAAATTTTCGAGGTGCGCGTACTGTTGGACGCCTGCAGTCCATATAGCCGCATGCCCACCTCATTGGCACAGGCCTTTGGCCTTTCCGCCGAAAATGGATTTTGCCGCGCCTTGTTCAGGTCAAGGGCGTCGCCAGAGTTCTCCACCACAGTGACTCTGAAGATGGAAGATGTGCAGATCAGGACTCCGGCACAAAAGGTCAATAAGGAACTCCAATCCAGCTATCCAGGCATTACGCTGGCGGACTCTCGATGCCATGTGCCAAGCAGAGTCTCCATTGTTCTGGGGGCCGACGTCTATGGAGACGTACTCCTTCCAGGGCTGGTTCCATCCCACGGACGGTGTCTTCAAGACATAGTCCGCCAGCGCCCCTCCAGCGGCATTCAAAAGATCCCGTCTCCATCCTCATATTTGCAATAGTATTGCAAGGGGGCGGGATGTTTACGCCGAAACTCGCCGCCGAAAAGTAGGCAGCATATCGGCGTAAACAGTGCGAGAGTTACCGAGGGCTCTCGCGCTCTTTTATCCAACAGACTATGTTAAGTTAGGCTTAAGCTAATCTTTACCTATGTAAAAAAGCAGTTGAAAAAAATAAAGTGAAGTGAACGCCACGCGCCCCGAGTTGATTTTTTGCCCGAACTATTTTCGCGTCGGATTTGTGTTTTTTCCCACAGCATCTCACCCCCAACTGTACGAGAAGGAAGAAATCATTGCCGCCACCACAAACAATGGTGAATAATACCATCATACTGATTTAGAAATTCCTTTATTGCTAGTGAGTTCATGTTGCTACTTTATTTGTGTATATATGTATATATATATATATATATTTTAAGAGTCTTCTCGAATTCATCCTTCCTTAAAGTCTCGTTTTAAACTAAGCTTCAGTTTGAAGAAATAGGTCACTTTATAAATAGTTTTTCTCTTCTAGCCTTTCTCTCTTCCCCTCTCTCTCTCTCTCCCTTGACTATAGTTAGCTTCACCCCTGTAACAAAGAAACTAGTTTTTCTTTCTTGTGTGTTCTTGTTTCTTTATTTAATGTTTACATTTGACAAAGGTAGTTTATGTAAGTATTTTAGACATGTAGTTTATATGACTTAATAAGTTTTTTAACATCATGTTGTTGAATAACAAAGTAAAAGCAGGCACATGTTTCTGTATTATCATAGCAAGATTTACAGAATTCAAAATGTTCTCCAAATTGTGTCTTTATAATTTTGAAATTTCCAACTTCCATGAACATTTTCCTTGACTTGATAAGAAATTGTAGATTCGCTTCGGTTAATATATTTCCAAAGTCAGATATTAAAATATTAATTTTATTTATTAAATTTTAAAAATGACTGTTATTGTTTTCTTCCATGTTTTAAGATGTTCTTGTTGATAATAAACTGGATTTGTTTATTTTAATATAGAATGTTTATTTAATTAATGTGCTTGTGCTTCGTGCACTTCCTGTCTTCTTTTCATATTATGAGAAATTGGTCAATTGACTACATTATGTTATTCAACACTACACTATGCTTTTTCAGAACAGCTGTTATGTTAATTAACATTGCAGATCAAGACATACACATTTATTCCAACAGTTCTCTCTCGCAACTCAAAGTAGTTTAAAATTTTATGAGCATTATTCAATGCACATACCCCATATTATGTAGTGAACAAAATGGAAACTGATTGCCATCCATTTCTTTTAATTTAGGAGAACCAATTTCATGAATATCTGTTATATCATAGGTTTTTAGAAATCGTTTTTTTTCATATCCTTTACAAATTATTTGTTTTCCGCTAGTTATTTTTAGGCCATGGATTTTAAAAAAATTCATGGACTATTGTGTTTGTCGGAACGGAAATGTGCGTAACAGGCAGAAGGAGGCATCTCTGACCCCATAAACTATATATATTCTGAATCAGTATCAGTAGCCGAGTCGATTGAGCCATGTCTGTCTGTCCGTCTGTCCGTCTGACCGTCTGTCCGTCTGTCTGTCTGTATGAACACCTGGATCTCAGAAACTATAAGAGCTAGAGTCATCAAATTTTGCGACAACATACATATATATTGCAGTGTTTCAAAGTTTTTGTAAAATTTAGACACGCCACTTCCCGCCTCTGTAAATCAGTAATAACTGTTTAACAACTACAATATTAGATCAACAACCAAAGTTGTATATCTTACATGACAAATACCTTGCCACGGGCGTTATGTGAAAATTTCATTTGAATCAGACTATAAATAAGTGAGATATGATACGAATTAAACTCACTTTGAACATATATACTTAAGCAGACCTAATTTACACAAGCATACCGAGGTTCGAATCTAGCGTCAGACACACAGCATTTTAAACTTTTTATTTGCATTGTATGGTAACAGAATTGGTTCACAATGCAGCTTTGCCGATGGGCTAAGGAGTGAGGCAATGGCCGAGTGGTTAGATTGGCGGACGGCAAATTAAATTGACTGTGACAGAGTGCGTGTGTGTGTGTTCAACTCCCGGTTGAGGCGGGTGCGGAATTATGAATTATCATTTATTAATTATTTATTATTTTATTTTGTTTATTTATTTTATTCTAATAAACTAAAAGAAAAGTTGCAGTCAAGCGGGCTGTAATATAGCAGCTACAAACAAATTAAATTATTTAATTAAATTTTAATAAAATATAGTTTTCCTTATTTTGTTTTCATACTATATTATGCCATAAAATTATAATAGTTACAAATAATATTTATCATTTATAAATAAAGTTTACTATTTTCATTATATTTAGCACGCATCAAAAGACGCGAGCCAAAAGTAAACAATGCGTTCTTCAACACCGTCACTCTCTCCGTATTTTTGCCTGTTATGACTTTGCAAGTTCAATATGATTCTTATTGGATATTGTTATTTTGTCTTGCTCTCAATATTTTGGAATTAGAATGCTAGAACATAACAGCGATCATAAGACTGTGGCGACGCAGCCTCATCGATATGAGCCCGATCTGGCAGCCCGGCACCATCATAAGCAGACGATAGTTCCACCGTTTCACTACAAGCCCTTTAAAAGTTGTGAATGTGTGAGTGGGACGCCCATACATATATATCCACATGTATGTATTGGCATCCCACTTCAACACACATTATTGCATGCATGTATGTACATGCATATGTACAATACAATTAGATTTGGAGTTGCTGTTGTATACCAACGAAAGAAAACTGACTTCTAATTACATATATTGCGTACCAAAAACTTAAAAAAACCGCCCCTTTTCAATGTTATTGAGCTTTTAAAATATTTTAATGAAAAATAATGAAAAACAAAAACTTTCACATGCCGATCGCGGTAGCAATCGAACTCCGAAACACGGTCAACATTGTTGGCCTTACAGTCGAGACATAATCCACTCAGCCACTGAATAACTCTAGCTAGTGTCAAAAATCAACAAGAAGCACATGAAATAAATTTTGGTACACGCTAGAAATGCATACATATATCTATTGCCCTCTCGCTCAGTCTAATGGTTGCGCCACTTCGCTTCTGCTTTGTCTATGCGTTCTTCTTCTTCTGTTCGTTAATTCAAATTGCGCGTGTCGTCGTAAACTGTATAAAATTGATCTCCGCCAAATTTTTAATATTGATCCAAATAAAGCGCAATTTTCATTGCGAGTTTTAATAAATATCCGAATATAATTAAGTTATCTATGTCTGCAGATTGCAGAAATTAATTAATTTGGGGAATATTTAAGTTGCGGAGAATATCTTAAGTCGACTCACCAAAATTTAACTTTTTAAGAACAACTAGCCCCATTACATGTGCTGTAACTTCCCCTTGGTACTGATTATTTTTGATAATCGGTAGAAAATTCGAGCGGCGATTCTATTCTGTTATTTACAAACTTGTTTACGGTATACTAAGATAATCCATGGCCTTATACAGTCAGCACATGACTGTAGCGTTTGTATTTTTATAATTATAAATTTTTGTGGTCCTGGTACAAAGTTAGCTAAACGTTTGGCACGAGGCGATCGAGGAATAAATAAATTGGACGAGGCTTGTAGAATACACGATATCGCATATTCACAACATAAAGACTTGAGTGAACGACACGAGGCTGATAAAGAGTTGATAAACAGGGCTTGGGAACGTGTAAATGCAAAAGACTCTAGTTTAGGAGAAAAATCGTCAGCATATTTTGTTACAAATATAATGAAAGCAAAAAGGAAATTTGGAATGGGTATGAGAAAAAGGAAGAAGGGGAAAAAAATAATATGAACAATAAGAAAACACGTTGTAAACTGCGAAATAAGAACATTTCACATGTTATCAAATCAGGTATTCGAGCGTTAAAAGAAAAGAAGCCATTAGACTTGATGAATGCAATAAGGGTTGCACGCAAAGCAGTTACCAAATCAATTGGATGTCAGAAAAAAACCAGTAAGAAAAGCAACAGTCGCGCGGCACGCGACAGTGGGATACCCTTCGACCTATGTTCCTATGTATGTAGACATATACATATGCACATACTTTGAAATTATTCTCGACAGATGGCGCTCGCGCTTCGCGCTCGCCCGCCTCCCTTGTTAGCTGACACAAGCACTTAGTTTTATGCACATACTTTCTTAAATAACTTCTGTGTTTATTGTCCGATCGGATTGCAATTTCGAGAACACGTAGATATTTTAATGAGCTAAGTACATGTTAAAGTCGGAAAGTTGTATCTTTTATACAGCGCTTACAAATTAAGTTCAAAAATTAAATTATTGATTTGCGGGGGCGGTGGGCGTGGCACCTAACATTTGAAATAAACTTGATCTGCTTATAGTACACAGGAGTCTTCCTGCCAAATTTGGTAACTCTAGCTTTTATAATAGCTGAGATCTGTGCGTTCACACAGACAGACAGACAGACAGACAGACGGACAGACGGTCAGACGGACAGACGGACAGACAGACATGGCTCAATCGACTCGGCTACTGATACTGAGACTAATGCTTTTTAGGCCATGGATTTTAAAAAAATTCATGGACTATTGTGTTTGTCGGAACGGAAATGTGCGTAACAGGCAGAAGGAGGCATCTCCGACCCCATAAACTATACATATTCTGAATCAGTATCAGTAGCCGAGTCGATTGAGCCATGTCTGTCTGTCCGTCTGTCCGTCTGTCCGTCTGTCCGTCTGTCTGTCTGTATGAACACCTGGATCTCAGAAACTATAAGAGCTAGAGTCATCAAATTTTGCGACAACATACATATATATTGCAGTGTTTCAAAGTTTTTGTAAAATTTAGACACGCCCCTTCCCGCCTCTGTAAATCAGTAATAACTGTTTAACAACTACAATATTAGCTCAACAACCAAAGTTGTATATCTTACATGACAAATACCTTGCCACGGGCGTTATGTGAAAATTTCATTTGAATCAGACTATAAATAAGTCAGATATGATACGAATTAAACTCACTTTGAACATATATACTTAAGCAGACCTAATTTACACAAGCATACCGAGGTTCGAATCTAGCGTCAGACACACAGCATTTTAAACTTTTTATTTGCATTGTATGGTAACAGAATTGGTTCACAATGCAGCTTTGCCGATGGGCTAAGGAGTGAGGCAATGGCCGAGTGGTTAGATTGGCGGACGGCAAATTAAATTGACTGTGAGAGAGTGCGTGTGTGTGTGTTCAACTCCCGGTTGAGGCGGGTGCGGAATTATGAATTATCATTTATTAATTATTTATTATTTTATTTTGTTTATTTATTTTATTCTAATAAACTAAAAGAAAAGTTGCAGTCAAGCGGGCTGTAATATAGCAGCTACAAACAAATTAAATTATTTAATTAAATTTTAATAAAATATAGTTTTTCCTTATTTTGTTTTCATACTATATTATGCCATAAAATTATAATAGTTACAAATAATATTTATCATTTATAAATAAAGTTTACTATTTTCATTATATTTAGCACGCATCAAAAAGACGCGAGCCAAAAGTAAACAATGCGTTCTTCAACACCGTCACTCTCTCCGTATTTTGCCTGTTATGACTTTGCAAGTTCAATATGATTCTTATTGGATATTGTTATTTTGTCTTGCTCTCAATATTTTGGAATTAGAATGCTAGAACATAACAGCGATCATAAGACTGTGGCGACGCAGCCTCATCGATATGAGCCCGATCTGGCAGCCCGGCACCATCATAAGCAGACGATAGTTCCACCGTTTCACTACAAGCCCTTTAAAAGTTGTGAATGTGTGAGTGGGACGCCCATACATATATATCCACATGTATGTATTGGCATCCCACTTCAACACACATTATTGCATGCATGTATGTACATGCATATGTACAATACAATTAGATTTGGAGTTGCTGTTGTATACCAACGAAAGAAAACTGACTTCTAATTACATATATTGCGTACCAAAAACTTAAAAAAACCGCCCCTTTTCAATGTTATTGAGCTTTTAAAATATTTTAATGAAAAATAATGAAAAACAAAAACTTTCACATGCCGATCGCTGGCCTTACAGTCCGAGACATAATCCACTCAGCCACTGAATAACTCTAGCTAGTGTCAAAAATCAACAAGAAGCACATGAAATAAATTTTGGTACACGCTAGAAATGCATACATATATCTATTGCCCTCTCGCTCAGTCTAATGGTTGCGCCACTTCGCTTCTGCTTTGTCTATGCGTTCTTCTTCTTCTGTTCGTTAATTCAAATTGCGCGTGTCGTCGTAAACTGTATAAAATTGATCTCCGCCAAATTTTTAATATTGATCCAAATAAAGCGCAATTTTCATTGCGAGTTTTAATAAATATCCGAATATAATTAAGTTATCTATGTCTGCAGATTGCAGAAATTAATTAATTTGGGGAACATTTAAGTTGCGGAGAACATCTCAAGTTGACTCACCAAAATTTAACTTTTTAAGAACAACTAGCCCCATTACATGTGCTGTAACTTCCCCTTGGTACTGATTATTTTTGATAATCGGTGGAAAATTCGAGCGGCGATTCTATTCTGTTATTTACAAACTTGTTTACGGTATACTAAGATAATCCATGGCCTTATACAGTCAGCACCTGACTGTAGCGTTTGTATTTTTATACCCTTCGACCATTGAAAATGGTCAAAAAAGGGTATACTAACTTTGTGCAAATGTATGTAACAGGCAGAAGGAGGCGTCGGAGACCCCATAAAGTATATATATTCTTGCTCAGGATCACAAGCCGAGTCGATTGAGCCCTGTCTGTCTGTCTGTCCGTCTGTCCGTCTGTCCGTCTGTCTGTGTGAACGCACAGATCTCAGCTATTATAAAAGCTAGAGTTACCAAATTTGGCATGGAAGCCTCCTATGTACTATAAGCAGATCAAGTTTATTTCAAATGTTGGGTGCCACGCCCACCGCCCCCGCAAATCAATAATTTAATTTTTGAACTTAATTTGTAAGCGCTGTATAAAAGATACAACTTTCTGACTTAAACGTACACTAAGCTCATTAAAATATCTACGTGTTCTCGAAATTGCAATCCGATCGGACAATAAACACAGAAGTTACTTAAGAAAGTATGTGCATAAAACTAAGTGCTTGTATCAGCTAACAAGGGAGGCGGGAGTTACCGACCCATCGGTACCATACACCACCCCTCCTTCTAAACCACCACGCCTACACAAATAAGAGACATCGAACCGGGAAGCTTTGCGATACAAAGTTGCAACATAAACATCAACGGCGAGTCAGCTGCCGACATCCGCCCATAAAGCTGACACCACATTCTTTTCGCTCAGACAGGGCAACGCATACAATTCCATACATACATACTTATAAACATACTTCCATACATACAAACTTATAAACATACTTATACTTTCTGCTGTGTCAGATACTTTATTTCTAAGAACTCGAACATTGTAACACACACATACATATTCACTGTTAGCTTATTTAAGAAGCTAAGAATAAAGACGACTGGCAGTCGATGTTGAGCAGCAAGCACTTGTGGACATACTTATTAAATCTCGCAAACAAATAATCGAATTCTCTGGAGACAGGCCGTGGCTTCTGGATCATACAACCCATCCCTCATATTACAACACCTCACGAAGCTCCCCGGAGGTAACTGGCGCAGCCGGGAAACTGGAATGGAAAACACCCTATTAAACCTCTTTTTTTTTTTATTAGTTTTATTGTGTGAAGTAATTGTGAAAAAGAGTGAGAATGAAGTGCAAAAATGTCTAAAAGTGATTACAACAAAAGTCCTACAACAATACATAAACCGCCTTAACAAACATACAAAACACTCATATAAAATTTTTAAATATATAACAAAAACTTAAATACGCCGCAATCACGAAAACATGACGTGTAATGTACTTGTGTGAAATCAATCGCTGATAATCACCGCCAAAGTTTAGTAAGGCCAAGTACCACGTCATTATTTTCATGTGTACATATATATATGCAAAACAAATAAAACAATATACACACACATAAATATTTCAAATGCAATATAAAAAATAAAAATGTAGTGTAACTGTGTGGCATCAATCGCTGATAAACCACTGCCGAAACTTTAAAGGCCTGTTACTACATCAAAAAAAAAAAATATATATACAACAACAAAACCATATATACAAACGTGTAAGAGTGACGTGTAATGTACTTGTGTGAAATCAATCGCTGATAATCACCGCCAAAGTTTAGTAAGGCCAAGTACCACGTCATTATTTTCATGTGTACATATATATATGCAAAACAAATAAAACAATATACACACACATAAATATTTCAAATACAATATAAAAAAAAAAAAATATATATGTAGTGTAACTGTGTGGCATCAATCGCTGATAAACCACTGCCGAAACTCTAAAGGCCTGTTACTACATCACAAAAATACATTTATATACGCAAACCACCAAACAAGTACATATATACATACAAACATTCCAAATATGAATATGTTATATAAACGGTGAAGTGTATGATCTTGTTAAGGCTGGGTACAAAACCACAAAATCACATATAAATTACATACCTAAAAAACAAAAACAACAAAAAGTAATAATAAACAAAAAAAAATTTTTTCTGAAACATGCACCCATATTCTCACTCTTTCAACACAAATAAAGTACTTAAATTATACATACATACACTAATATCACTATATTACAGAAACTAACGCACAAGAAAACACACACTATCCAACAACAAACAAGTAATTAAGAGTCACTAAGTTCATTGTAAATTGTATATTTTTTTTTAAATGTCAAAGAAATTAACTCAAACTATAAAACAAACAACTCGTTCCGTATTAGGATCACACACATTTCCAAAAAGAGTCACACGATCAGTTACTAAAACAAACACCCTCCCCATAATTAAAGAAAGTACCCCCTTATCGCCCCCTCAACCTATAAATATGGATTCGGGCAACGCCTCCGGAAGTAATTCCGTCCCCTTAACACCTACTGTCAGCGGCTTTAGCAGTATTGCTACGGCACTTAGTGCCACCGATATTTTAGCCTTCGTTAAAGAACTTCCGACTTTCGATGGTACTCCAAGCCAACTCGACAAATATATAACTAGCGTTGAGGAAATAATCATGCTCATTAGGGGTACCGACCAAACACCATACGGACTTCTGACACTCAGGGCAATTAGGAATAAAATAGTTGGAAGAGCAGACGAAGCTCTCAATCTAGCCAACACCAAACTTATATGGGACGATATCAAAAGTAACCTACTACGTTTATATTCTAGCAAGAAAAGCGAAGCTACTCTCTTAAGCGAGCTCCAATCTCTCCCAGATAACCTAACCCTAGGGCAATTGTTTTTCGGTTTATCGAGGATTAGGAGCCAACTTATATCCACTACTTCTAATAGCGGACAGTCGCCCACAATCATCGAAGCCAAGAAAACACTATATGACGAAGTCTGTTTAAATGCTTTCATCTCAAGAATTAGAGAACCACTTAAAACAGTCATCAGATTGAAAGACCCCAAGACTATCGAAATAGCTTACGAGCTATGTCAAAGAGAAAGGGCTCGTTACCAGAACAGAAACCCATACCTCCCAACACAAAACAACACCGAACGACGAACTAACAATTACAATAACAATAACAGTAACAATCACAGAGATAACAACGACCGCAACAACCGTAACTCATCTTACACCCAAAACCACTCAAACCATTATTCAAACCCCAATTCCCAATATCGTCAATCAAATAATGGCAACAGAACTAGTAACCCGTTTAGAGACAATAAAACACCAAATTATGGACTACACAACATAGAAGAAGAAAAACCCACCCAACACTGCCCTACCAACCTAAATTTTCAGGCACCAGCCTCAGGAACCCAACAGGATACATAAATCCTACCACACATGCAACATCCCTACCATACATAACTCTAAACCTCCAACAAAAATTCCCTTTGTCATTTCTAATCGACACAGGATCCAATAACTCCTTCATTGACCCCGAATCAGCAAACCAACTAGAGTGCACAATTCTACCAGTATCCACTTCAATTACAACAGCATTAAATAGTTTTAAAATTGAGGAAAAGGCAATATTCCCAATGCCACCCGAGTTCAAAACTGAAGGCCAAATTACCCTACTTAAATTCAAATTTCACTCTTATTTCAATGGCCTCATAGGAATGGATCTATTATCACACCTAGAAGCAAAAATAGACCTAGTAAACTTACAACTAGTAACTTCAAAGTCTACACTCCCAATATTTTTGTACAACAACCAAGCTTCAAAAATTTTTAACATCCCCGCTTACAGTAAAGTTATCTTACCACTACCAGTAAAGACTAATCATGGGGAATTCTATTGTTGTACTACACAACTAAATAATGAGTTATCGTTGTCAGAAGGACTATATAAATCAAACAATAATATTGCTAATGTCGAAATCTCTAACCAATCCGACTCAGATAAACTATTATACCTAGAATACCCCCTACAAACCACCCCGTACAATAAAAACGACCATATCGAGTTCTTTAATATATCAGCTACACCTCTTAATAATGACATCCCCCAGGCCCCATTACAAATCCTAACAGAACACCTTAATCAAGAAGAAAAAGCAGCCCTAACAACCCTATGTAAACAATTTCGAGACATATTCTACAACCCAGAAACACCATTAACTTTCACCAACAAAATCACACACTCCATCCCCACCATAGACAACACTTCTATCCACGCAAAATCCTACAGATACCCTTTTGTCCATAAAACAGAAGTCAAAAAACAAATCGAATCCATGTTAGACCAACAAATTATCAGATCTAGCCACTCCCCTTGGAGCGCCCCAGTGTGGGTGGTCCCAAAAAAACTCGACGGAACAGGGAACAGGAAATGGCGACTTGTAATAGACTACCGGAAACTCAACGACAAAACCATTTCGGACAGATACCCAATCCCAAACATAAATGACATATTAGATAGCATAGGCAAGGCAAAATACTTTTCAACGCTAGACCTAACTAGCGGGTTTCATCAAATCGAGATGAAACAAGAAGATATCGCCAAAACAGCCTTTACAGTCGAAGGGGGGCACTATGAATTCATACGGATGCCCTTCGGCTTAAAAAACGCACCGGCTACCTTTCAACGGGTTATGGACAGCGTTCTCGGCGATCTTAACGGCACCATTTGCTTAGTTTATCTTGACGATATTATAATTTTCTCGCCTTCTCTACAAAAACACCTATTGGACATAAAAATGGTATTCGAAAAACTTAGAGCAGCAAACTTTAAACTACAACCTTCAAAATCTGAATTCCTAAGAAAAGAGATAGAATTTCTAGGCCACATAGTCACACAAAACGGAATAAAACCAAACCCGAACAAGATAAGTGCGATCAAAAAATTCCCTTGCCCCACCAACAGAAGAGCCATCAAATCCTTCCTCGGCTTACTGGGGTATTATAGGAAGTTTATCAGAGACTTTGCACGAATAACAAAGCCCATGACTAAACAGCTGAAAGGGAAAAGACAAGTTACCACAGACAAAGACTTTATAGACGCATTCGAACAGTGCAAAACTCTTCTTTCCAATGACCCAATCCTCATACATCCAGACTTCGAAAAACCATTCATTCTTACTACGGATGCTAGTAACTTCGCGTTAGGAGCCGTACTATCTCAAGGCTCCTTACAAAATGATAGACCTGTATGTTTCGCCAGCAGGACCCTCTCCGACACCGAAGTCAACTATTCAACTATAGAAAAAGAAATGTTGGCAATAATATGGGCAGTAAAATACTTCAGACCATATATTTATGGTGTAAAATTCACTATTGTTACAGATCACAAGCCACTAATATGGCTTATGAACTTCAAAGAACCTAACTCGAAAATAATTCGTTGGAGACTCCAACTCATGGAATACAATTTCGAAATAATTCACAAGAAAGGTTCACAAAATGTAATCGCAGACGCCTTAAGTAGAGCGGACCCAAATTTAAACCACAACGAAACACTAACGGTTAAGCCTTGCCCCACATCTGAAAGACCTATTAACGAATTTAACACGCAACTCATACTAGAAATAGATACAAATACGTCTTGCCAAACTACAACACCATTTAAACAAAAACTTAGGAAAAAATATTCACAGCCCTCTTTCGATTTCGATAATATCGCTAAAATCTTGAAAGGAACCCTAAAACCTAACAGGATTTGCGCATTCTTGGCGGACGATAATAATTCCACATTAATCGAAAAAGCATTCTTAACATATTTTGCACACAAAAAACACTTTAAAATTATCAGATGCAAATCACTTCTCCACGAAATCGTAGGAAACCCCGAACAAAATAAATTCATTCAAGAATATCACACTAATAGCAATCACAGAGGCATAGATGAAACATTCCTTCACCTCAAACGAGAAACTTACTTCCCCAATATGAAAAACAAAATCTCTGAATTAATTAGGAATTGCGAAACCTGCCTAAAGCTCAAATACGATAGACAACCACAAAAAGTTGTATTTGAAACCCCAGAAACCCCAACGAAACCCCTTGACATAATACACATAGACATCTACACCATTAACAATAATTTTAACCTGACAATCATAGACAAGTTCTCAAAATTCGCAGCTGTCTACCCCATCCCAAATAGGAACGGTATCAATTGCACCAAAGCAATCAAAAACTTTTTCAGTCAATTCGGACTACCCAAAAAACTAATACACGACCAAGGAGTAGAATTTTGCAACGACATATTTCGCAAGTTCTGCTCTCAATATAATATACTTCTCCATGTCACATCCTTTCAACAATCTTCAAGTAATTCTCCAGTAGAACGCTTACACTCCTCCTTGACAGAGATTTACAGAATAATACTAGACACACGGAAAAAACACAAACTACCTACAGACCACGAAGAAATAATGTCAGAAACTACAATAACATATAATAACGCAATCCACTCCAGCACTAAACACACCCCTTTTGAACTTTTCAATGGTAGGACCCATCTATTTGACAAAACAATAATACCCAATAATGAGCATGACTATTTAAATAAACTAAATACGTTCCAAGACAAACTATACTCCGAAATAAAAGAAAAATTGTCCACAAATGCCCAACAAAGGACAGAAAAGCTAAACACAAGCAGAGTAGAACCAACAACAGTACAACCTAACAGCACAATTTTCAGAAAAGAAAACAGGAGAAATAAATTAACACCACGGTTTTCATTACACAGAACAGCAAAAGACAAAGGAAAAACTCTAGTAACCACAAAAAATCAAAAAATCCACAAATCAAAAATTAGGAAAATATCCAAACCCCCAAATGACTTAAGCCTTTCCACCTGCATTCCAGATCTTGCCATGGAGCATACCAATCTATCTCCATCCACAACTTCAATAGCACCAACCTTTTAGCAAAAGTGCCGCTAGGGAAAACACTCGTAATAGGAAACTATAAAAAAATTAGCCACATAATCGATCTGTCCGAATACACCAACTGTATTGAAAAATTATACCACACTATCGATACCCTAAGACACGATGAAACACTCACCGACTCCATATCAATACTAAATGCTAAACTCGCCCAAACTCAAAGTAAAATAGACGCACTAACACCCTTTTCACGCCACAAAAGAGGTCTTATTAACGGGTTAGGTAGTTTAGTCAAAGTCGTCACTGGCAACATGGACGCCAATGATGCAAAGAATATAGAAACAGAAATTAACCACTTAAAAAGCCAGTCCACCACCATCTCAGAAAATTTCGAAATACAGAACTCATTTAATGATGAAGTTCAACTACGGTTCAAAAACCTAACAAGACACATTAACAATGAACAGAACTTGATTAAAAACTTCTTCGAAAACACACAAAATACAATCTACACAAAAATATATAACAATGAAGAAGAAATAAAAAAACTACAATACATAAATAGGCTTAACTATAATATAGATTTATTACTTAGTCACCTAAGCGACATTATAGAAAGTACACTGCTTGCCAAAATTAATGTTATTCCAAAACTCATTTTAGATAAGACAGAAATAACAAAAATCAAACAAATTTTTAAAACCCAAAACTACACAATAAAATCCGAACAACACATTTATAATCTGTTAAAAATGAACACACTCAATTACCAAAACAAAATAATTTTCAGTATCAAAATTCCTATTTTTCTAAACTCTAACTACGAAATGGCAAGATTAATTCCACTTCCAATAAACTCCACACAATTTGTAATAGCACCTAAGTACTTAATATATAATAACAAAAGTAATAGTATGTTTTCAACAATGTATAAATGCCCTGTAATAGAAGAACAATTCGTCTGCGAAATCGATTCTATCAATAATCTTAAAAATAATACTTGCCTGGGACACCTTATACAATATAAGACCAGCTACTGCGACATAAAGGAAACGGGACTCACGACTGATGTGTTCGAACCGGAAAAAGGCTTCATATTTGTATTTAACGGGAACAACCTCCCAATCATCTCCTCCAACCAGACCATAACTAATATCAATGAATCAGCTGTAATAAAGTATAACAATTGCACATTACAAATCAACGAAATAAACTACGACAACACGGCGGTATCAACAGAAGAGCACCCCGACTTCTTCCTACCACCAATACGGAAACTAATAAAAAATGCCACTATCAACATACTCACCCTGGAAAGACTTCACCTGGATACACTCACAACATCCAATAAGCTACTGTTCGTCACCGCAGGAAACTTTCGACACTCGACAACCTTATACATGCTCTTCACCGTATCCCTAGTCGCCGTAATACTCACCTGGACACTTCGCAGGGACACCCACATCTTCCATACCGGGCCCGACCACATTCTTCCAATCGTCGCTCCACCAATTCCTCCGTTATTACCGACCCATCGGTACCATACACCACCCCTCCTTCTAAACCACCACGCCTACACAAATAAGAGACATCGAACCGGGAAGCTTTGCGATACAAAGTTGCAACATAAACATCAACGGCGAGTCAGCTGCCGACATCCGCCCATAAAGCTGACACCACATTCTTTTCGCTCAGACAGGGCAACGCATACAATTCCATACATACATACTTATAAACATACTTCCATACATACAAACTTATAAACATACTTATACTTTCTGCTGTGTCAGATACTTTATTTCTAAGAACTCGAACATTGTAACACACACATACATATTCACTGTTAGCTTATTTAAGACTAAGAATAAAGACGACGGGCAGTCGATGTTGAGCAGCAAGCACTTGTGGACATACTTATTAAATCTCGCAAACAAATAATCGAATTCTCTGGAGACAGGCCGTGGCTTCTGGATCATACAACCCATCCAAGAGTGGACTTTTCAGGTGCCATGCCGGATCCAAATCCAGATCTCTCCGATCAAATTCCTGAGAGTTGCAACAACAACTCGAGGCACTTCGGGACAACGGGACCGGCGGACAGAGATGAGTCGCCATGCGCACGCACACACGTGTTGCCGCTGCACGCATTTACCCAAATTCTGTTACACACAGCAACCCCGCACCTGTGGTTTGCTCAAGTGGAGCGATCATTTCGCTTACAATCCGAACAGTTCTCGATCGACACCGACAAGTTCTTGATTTGGTGAAACCTCCACTTTGGAAGAAGATGTGGTCTTAGTTGTGGAGGATTTGGTCACTCGTCCACCGGTGGTGAGAACAAATACGCAGCGATCAAAACTCGTTTGATGCAGAAGTTCGCTGAGTCGCCCCGAATCAAAACTGCGACGATACCGGGCGAGGAGGGGTGCCACTGGATTAAAAGCCCCCGGAGATCTTCGTCGAATTGAGGTGACGCTTGGCCCGGATCCTGGCAGTGAAAACATCGCTCATTCACACTATTCCTCGCTGAAATGCCAGCCCTCATAATCCGTCCGCTACTCACTGTATGGGAGGAAACAGACTTGGACAAGCTAGCAAAGATCGGCAGACAAAATGTTGGAGCCGATGGAACACGAACGCCGTCGTTTGCCATCGGCGCAACTCCGACTCCCTTGCTTCACCTGCAAATATTTGCGCAGCCTCTTCGCAGATCCCTCGAAGGAGCTTTTCGACAACTTACGTTCGCTCATTCAAGATGTCACGGCATTAAAAAGGAAGTCAAGCGCATCCAATCACGTGCCCCGATCACGCAGTACATCTCGTGGCTCTAGACCATCGGACGTTTCTGGTCAACAGACCTCAGAAGCACCGGACAATCTTTGTTTCTACCACAAGCGCTTTGGCGACAAGGCAAACAACTGCCGACCTCCCCCTGCGCACGCTCTACGTCGTTGGATCTAAGAGGGAGCTGCCGCCTGACGCGCTGGTCAGCGGCAGCCAGGGACAGCAGCAGCGATCCACTAGTTCTGTCAGCAGCTCTACGCGAGCAGCGCTTGCACGTCACAGATCGTACTTCCAACATCAGATACCTCATCGATTCTGGATCTGTGGTTTCAGTCATACCTCGCACGCAGGTTAAGCAAGAAAACCACTCAAGCGGATCTAACACTATATGCAGCAAATCAGACTGTCATCAACACCTATGGCAGACATATCACTAGACTGGACTTGGATCTCAGACGCAACTTCACCTGGCCATTCATCATCGCAGATGTACACAGCTATAATTGGAGCAGATTTTTTAGCCGAATTCCAGCTTCTTATTGATCTCAAAAACAAACGCCTAATTGACTCGATCACAGGATTGTCAACCCCCGTGAGCCTAGCACAGGCGAATCAAACGTCCGTTTCCACTGTGCAGGGTATTTCAAAGTTCAGTGACCTGTTGCAGGAGTTTGTAGAAGTCACAAAACCATCAATAAGATCTTCAAAGAAGCATGATGTGCAACATCACATCGAAACACATGGAACACCCGTTTCTGACCGACCACGACGCTTATCTGGAGAAAAACTTGCCACTGCCAAAAAGGAAATCAATTTTTTGATTGAACAAGGTATATGTCGTCCATCCAAAAGTCCTTGGTCCAGTCCACTCCACATGGTCACCAAAAAGACGGTGGCTGGAGGGCATGCGGCGATTATCGAAAGCTCAACTCAATTACGATACCTGATCGCTATCCGATTGCGCATATTCACGATTTCACTGAACACCTGAATGAATGCAAAGTCTTCTCGACGCTTGACTTGGTAAAGGCGTACTACCAAATTCCCATGGCAGAAGACGACATCGAAAAGACGGCCGTATGTACTCCTTTTGGACTCATAGAGTTTCAGTACATGCCCTTTGGATTAAAAAATGCGACTCAGACGTTCCAGCGATTTATGGACAATATTTTTCGTGGCATGGACTTCGTATATTGCTACATAGACGATATACTGATAACTTCTAAATCGATCACCGAACACGAGCAACATCTTCGAGCAGTTTTATCAGTTCTGCAGAAACACGGCTTAAGCATCAATCTGAGCAAATGTCAATTAGCGCAACCGCAAGTTAATTTTCTCAGCTACACGATTAACGAGCACGGCATCAAACCACCTTCCTCTCGCATCGATGCCATTCTGAATTATGCACGTCCAGCAACTATCAGCCAACTCGGTCGCTTTTTGGGCGTCATAAACTACTATCGCAGATGTCTACCCCAATCTTCCCAAATCCAGGCACCGCTGTCCGAGCTGCTAAGGGATGTTAAAAGAACGACCAACGCCAAATACTATGGACTGCTGAACTTATATCAGCGTTCGAGAATTGCAAGCAGAGCATAGCAGATGCAGCGCTATTATCCTTTCCAGCACCAAAATCTGATCTACAATTGGTTTGCGACGCATCGGACCTGGCGATCGGAGCAGTTTTGGAGCAACGCACTAATCAGAACTGGCAACCTCTAGGATTTTTCTCCAAGAAGCTCAGCAACACCGAGGAAAATTACTCCACGTACGACCGAGAACTACTTGCCATCTACGAGTCCATCAAATACTTCAGACACCTCGTCGATGGACGCATTTTGTGATAAAGACTGATCACAAGCCACTGGTATATGCATTCCAACAGCGACCTGAAAAAGCATCACCTCGACAGCTACGACACCCTAAATTATATTTCACAATTCTCCACGACTATTCTTCACATAAAAGGATCAGAAAATATAATTGCAGACGCTTTTTCGCGGCTCTGCGCTATCACGATGCCTACAGCGATCACCCCGGCGCAACTTGAGGAAGAACAAGCTTCGGACACTGAATTGGCACGTATCTTGCAAGGGAACTACTTCTTTAAAACTCAAGAAAGTTTGCTTCGGTGGAGATAGTTCGATATACTGCGACGTATCCACGCCGAATCTCCGTCCTTTTGTGCCCCAATCACTCCGAAAACACGCTTTCTCATACATCCACAATCTATCTCATCCTAGTGGCCGCGCAACTGTCAGTCAAATCAGACAGAAGTTTGTCTGGCCCTCGATGAACAAAAAGATGTCCTCAAATGGTGTAGACTCTGTCTTCCTTGCCAACGCTCCAAAATACATAAACACAATCACCTTCAGCCGGAGAAGATCGTTGTGCCAAATGGAAGATTCGACCACGTCCACCTGGATATTGTTGTCATGCCCTTGCAACAAAACTACCGCTATTGTCTAACCATGATTGACCGTTTTCGCGATGGCCAGAGGCAGTTCCACTTTCAAATATCACTGCCGAGACGATAGCCACGGCATTCTGGACCCACTGGATCTCACGTTTTGGATCACCCAAAACAATTACTACCGATCAAGGCACGCAGTTTGAATCTGCAGTTTTCAAACATCTAGCCAATCTGATCGGAAGCAAACCCCACATTCACACCACGGCCTATCACCCGCAATCAAACGGACTTATAGAAGGTGGCACAGATCTTTCAAATCGTCGTTGATGTGCAACAGTGGCACACCGTGGTCTCAACTATTACCTACAGTGCTACTCGGGCTTCGTACCTGCTTCAAAGAAGACTTGAAATCATCTGCAGCTGAAATGTTATATGGAGTACCAATTCGACTGCCAAACGAATTTTCGCCGATATGGACGAAACGGTTGATCCCCACGGCATTCTGAGCAGTT
>JAEIFS010000730.1:0-133073 GCA_018904165.1 Zaprionus camerounensis
AATGGGGGACCCTGACAAATTTACACCTAAATTAAGGGTTTTTCTTCGATATTTTCCACAATTTTCATCGCAAAGACTTTTCGAAAGACATTTTATACTACTTATGACTAGCTTTATCAATTTAAGTCAAAATATCAAAATTCTAAATTTTGAAAAATTTTGAAAATGTTGTAGGGGGGGGACCTATCACAAATTTACACCTTAATTAAGGGTTTTTTTCCGATATTTTCCACAATTTCCATCGCAAAGACTTTTCAAGGACTTTTTATACTACTTATTACTTGCTTTATCAATTTAAGTCAAAATATCAAAATTCCAAATTTTGAAAAATTTTGAAAATGTTGAAAGGGTGTACCCTTATCACAAATTTACACCTAAATTAAGGGTTTTTCTTCGATATTTTCCACAATTTCCATCGCAAAGACTTTTCGAAGGACTTTTTATACAACTTAGTACTAGCTTTATCAATTTAAGTCAAAATATCAAAATTCTAAATTTTGAAAATTTTTGAAAATGTTGTAAGGGGGGACCCTTATCACAAATTTACACCTAAATTAAGGGTTTTTCTTCGATATTTTCCACAATTTTCATCGCAAAGACTTTTCGAAGGACATTTTATACTACTTATGACTAGCTTTATCAATTTAAGTCAAAATATCAAAATTCTAAATTTTGAAAAATTTTGAAAATGTTGAAAGGGGGGACCCTTATCACAAATTTACACCTAAATTAAGGGTTTTTCTTCGATATTTTCCACAATTTTCATCGCAAAGACTTTTCGAAGGACCTTTTATACTACTTATTACTTGCTTTATCAATTTAAATCAATATATCAAAACTCTAAATTTTGAAAAATTTTGAAAATGTTGTAAGGGGGGACCCTTATCACAAATTTACACCTAAATTAAGGGTTTTTCTTCGATATTTTCCACAATTTTCATCGCAAAGACTTTTCGAAGGACTTTTTATACTACTTATGACTAGCTTTATCAATTTAAATCAATATATCAAAACTCTAACTTTGGAAAAATTTTGAAAATGTTGTAAGGGGGGACCCTTATCACAAATTTACACCTAAATTAAGGGTTTTTCTTCGATATTTTTATCGCAAACACTTTTCGAAGGACTTTTTATACTACTTATTACTAGCTGTATCAATTTATGTCAAAATATCAAAATTCTAAATTTTGAAAAATTTTGAAAATGTTGTAAGTGGGGACCCTTATCACAAATTTACACCTAAATTAAGGGTTATTCTTCAATATTTTCCACAATTTTCATCGCAAAGACTTTTCGAAGGACTTTTTATACAACTTAGTACTAGCTTTATCAATTTAAGTCAAAATATCAAAATTCTAAATTTTGAAAAATTTTGAAAATGTTGAAAATGTAGTAAGGGGGGACCCTTATCACAAATTTACTCCTAAATTAAGGGTTTTTCTTCGATATTTTCCACAATGTTCATCGCAAAGACTTTTCGAAGGACATTTTATACTACTTATGACTAGCTTTATCAATTTAAGTCAAAATATCAAAATTCCAAATTTTGAAAAATTTTGAAAATGTTGTAAGGGGGGACCCTTATCACAAATTTACACCTAAATTAAGGGTTTTTCTTCAATATTTTTATCGCAAACACGTTTCGAAGGACTTTTTATACTACTTATTACTAGCTGTATCAATTTAAGTCAAAATATCAAAATTCTAAATTTTGAAAAATTTTGAAAATGTTGTAAGTGGGGACCCTTATCACAAATTTATACCTAAATTAAGGGTTTTTCTTCGATATTTTCTACAATTTTCATCGCAGGACTTTTTCGAAGGACTTTTTATACTACTTATGACTATTTTTATCAATTTAAGTCAAAATATCAAAATTCTAAATTTTGAAAAATTTTGAAAATGTTGTAAGGGGGTACCCTTATCACAAATTTACACCTAAATTAAAGGTTTTTCTTCAATATTTTCCACAATTTTCATCGCAAAGACTTTTCGAAGGACTTTTTATACAACTTAGTACTAGCTTTATCAATTTAAGTCAAAATATCAAAATTCTAAATTTTGAAAATGTTGTAAGGGGGGACCATTATCACAAATTTACACCTAAATTAAGGGTTTTTCTTCGATATTTTCTACAATTTTCATCGCAGGACTTTTTCGAAGGACTTTTTATACTACTTATGACTAGCTTTATCAATTTAAATCAAAATATCAAAATTCTAAATTTTGAAAAATTTTGAAAATGTTGTAAGGGGCGACCCTTATCACAAATTTACACCTAAATTAAGGGGTTTTCTTCGATATTTTCCACAATGTTCATCGCAAAGACAGTTCGAAGGACATTTTATACAACTTAGTACTAGCTTTATCAATTTAAGTCAAAATATCAAAATTCTAAATTTTGAAAAATTTTTAAAAATTTTGAAAATGTAGTAAGGGGGGACCCTTATCACAAATTTACACCTAAATTAAGGGTTTTTCTTCGATATTTTCCACAATGTTCATCGCAAAGACTTTTCGAAGGGCATTTTATACTACTTATGACTAGCTTTATCAATTTAAGTCAAAATATCAAAATTCTAAATTTTGAAAAATTTTTAAAATGTTGTAAGGAGGGACCCTTATCACAAATTTACACCTAAAAAATACAAACGCTACAGTCAGGTGCTGACTGTATAAGGCCATGGATTATCTTAGTATACCGTAAACAAGTTTGTAAATAACAGAATAGAATCGCCGCTCGAATTTTCCACCGATTATCAAAAATAATCAGTACCAAGGGGAAGTTACAGCACATGTAATGGGGCTAGTTGTTCTTAAAAAATTAAATTTTGGTGAGTCAACTTGAGATGTTCTCCGCAACTTAAATGTTCCCCAAATTAATTAATTTCTGCAATCTGCAGACATAGACAACTTAATTATATTCGGATATTTATTAAAACTCGCAATGAAAATTGCGCTTTATTTGGATTAATATTAAAAATTTGGCGGAGATCAATTTTATACAGTTTACGACGCCACGCGCAATTTGAATTAACGAACAGAAGAAGAAGAACGCATAGACACAGCAGAAGCGAAGTGGCGCAACCATTAGACTGAGCGAGAGGGCAATAGATATATGTATGCATTTCTAGCGTGTACCAAAATTTATTTCATGTGCTTCTTGTTGATTTTTGACACTAGCTAGAGTTATTCAGTGGCTGAGTGGATTATGTCTCGGACTGTAAGGCCAACAATGTTGACCGTGTTTCGGAGTTCGCGATTGCTACCGCGATCGGCATGTGAAAGTTTTTGTTTTTAGGCCATGGATTTTAAAAAAATGCATGGACTATTGTGTTTGTCGGAACGGAAATGTGCGTAACAGGCAGAAGGAGGCATCTCCGACCCCATAAACTATATATATTCTGACTCAGTATCAGTAGCCGAGTCGATTGAGCCATGTCTGTCTGTCCGTCTGTCCGTCTGACCGTCTGTCCGTCTGTCCGTCTGTCCGTCTGTCTGTCTGTATGAACACCTGGA
This sequence comes from Zaprionus camerounensis, assembly GCA_018904165.1. Classification (NCBI taxonomy): domain Eukaryota; kingdom Metazoa; phylum Arthropoda; class Insecta; order Diptera; family Drosophilidae; genus Zaprionus; species Zaprionus camerounensis. Next base: position 3,520 of record JAEIFS010000730.1, read on the forward strand.
TCTCAGAAACTATAAGAGCTAGAGTCATCAAATTTTGCGACAACATACATATATATTGCAGTGTCTCAAAGTTTTTGTAAAATTTGGACACGCCCCTTCCCGCCTCTATAAATCAGTAATAACTATTTAACAACTACAATATTAGCTCAACAACCAAAGTTGTATATCTTACATGACAAATACCTTGCCACGGGCGTTATGTGAAAATTTCATTTGAATCGGACTATAAATAAGTGAGATATTATACGAATTAAACTCACTTTGAACATATATACTTAAGCAGACCTAATTTACACAAGCATACCGAGGTTCGAATCTAGCGTCAGACACACAGCATTTTAAACTTTTTATTTGCATTGTATGGTAACAGAATTGGTTCACAATGCAGCTTTGCCGACAGGCTAAGGAGTGATGCAATGGCCGAGTGGTTAGATTGGCGGACAGCAAATTAAATTGACTGTGAGAGAGTGCGTGTGTTCAACTCCCGGTTGGAGGCGGTTGCGAATTATGAATTATCATTTATTAATTATTTATTATTTTATTTTGTTTATTTATTTTATTCTAATAAACTAAAAGAAAAGTTGCAGTCAAGCGGGCTGTAATATACCAGCTACAAACAAATTAAATTATTTAATTAAATTTTAATAAAAAATAGTTGTTCCTCATTTTGTTTTATATAAAATAAAATTATAATAGTTACAAATAATATTAATTATTTATAAATAAAGTTTACTATTTTTATTATATTTAGCACGCATCAAAAAGATGCGAGCCAAAAGTAAACAATGCGTTCTTCAATGCCGTCACTCTTTCCGTATTTTGCCTGTTATGACATTGCAAGTTCAATATGATTCTTATTGGATATTGTTATTTTGTTTTGCTCTCAATATTTTGCAATTAGAATGTTAGAACATAACAGCGACGCATCGATATGAGCCCGATCTGGCAGCCCGGCACCATCATAAGCAGACGATAGTTCCACCGTTTCACTACAAGCCCTTTAAAAGTTGTGAATGTGCGAGTGGCATGCCCATACATACATTTCTGCATATCCACATGTATGTATTGGCATCCCACTTCAACACACATTATTGCACGCATGTATGTACATACATATGTACAATAATTGTACAATTAGATTTGGAGTTGATCTTGTTTACCAACGAAAGAAAACTAAGTTCTAATTACATATATTGCGTACCAAAATCTTAAAAAAAACCGGCTACCGCCGCCGCCCCTTTTCAATGAGCTTTTAAAATATTTTAATGAAAAATAATGAAAAACAAAAACTTTCACATGCCGATATCGCGGTAGCTAGCAATCGAACTCCGAAACACGGTCAACATTGTGGGCCTTACAGTCCGAGACATAATCCACTCAGCCACTGAAATAACTCTGGTTAGTGCCAAAACATCAACAAGAAGCACATGAAATAAATTTTTGTATGCGCTAGAAATGCGTACATATACCTATTGCCCTCTCGCTCAGTCTAATGGTTGCGACACTTCGCTTCTGCTTTGTCTATGCGTTCTTCTTCTTCTGTTCGTTAATTCAAATTGCGCGTATCGTCGAACACTGTATAAAATTTATCTCCGCCAAATTTGTAATATTAATCCAAATAAAGCGCAATTTTCATTGCGAGTTTTAATAAATATCCGAATATAATTAAGTTATCTATGTCTGCAGATTGCAGAAATTAATTAATTTGGGGAACATTTAAGTTGCGGAGAATATCTCAAGTCGACTCACCAAAATTTAACTTTTTAAGAACAACTAGAACCATTACATGTGATGTAACTTTCCCTTGGTGTTCCCTAGGTACTGATTATTTTTGATAATCGGTGGAAAATTCGAGCGGCGATTCTATTCTGTTATTTACAAACTTGTTTACGGTATACTAAGATAATCCATGGCCTTATATAGTCAGCACCTGACTGTAGCGTTTGTATTTTTCATTATTTATTTTTCATTAAAATATTTTAAAAGCTCAATAACATTGAAAAGGGGCGGTTTTTTTAAGTTTTTGGTACGCAATATATTTAATTAGAAGTCAGTTTTCTTTCGTTGGTATACAACAGCAACTCCAAATCTAATTGTATTGTACATATGCATGTACATACATGCATGCAATAATGTGTGTTGAAGTGGGATGCCAATACAAAACATGTGGATATATATGTGTGGGCGTCCCACTCACACATTCACAACTTTTAAAGGGCTTGTAGTGAAACGGTGGAACTATCGTCTGCTTATGATGGTGCCGGGCTGCCAGATCGGGCTCATATCGATGAGGCTGCGTCGCCACAGTCTTATGATCGCTGTTATGTTCTAGCATTCTAATTCCAAAATATTGAGAGCAAGACAAAATAACAATATTCAATAAGAATCATATTGAACTTGCAAAGTCATAACAGGCAAAATACGGAGAGAGTGACGGTGTTGAAGAACGCATTGTTTACTTTTGGCTCGCGTCTTTTTGATGCGTGCTAAATATAATGAAAATAGTAAACTTTATTTATAAATGATATTATTTGTAACTATTATAATTTCATTGCATAACATAGTATGAAAACAAAATAAGGAAAAACTATATTTTATTAAAATTTAATTAAATAATTTAATTTGTTTGTAGCTGCTATATTACAGCCCGCTTGACTGCAACTTTTCTTTTAGTTTATTAGAATAAAATAAATAAACAAAATAAAATAATAAATAATTAATAAATGATAATTCATAATTCGCAACCGCCTCCAACCGGGAGTTGAACACACGCACTCTCTCACAGTCAATTTTAATTTGTTTGCAGCTGCTTTATTACAAGCCGCTTGACTGCAACTTTTCTTTAAGTTTATTAGAATAAAACAAAATAAAATAATTAATAAATAATAATTCGCACCCCCCCGCCACAACCGGGAGTTGAACACACACACGCACGCACTCTCTCACAGTCAATTTAATTTGCCGTCCGCCACTCTAACCACTCGGCTATTGCCTCACTCCTTAGCCCATCGGCAAAGCTGCATTGTGAACCAATTCTGTTACCATACAATGCAAATAAAAAGTTCAAAATGCTGTGTGTCTGACGCTAGATTCGAACCTCGGTATGCTTGTGTAAATTAGGTCTGCTTAAGTATATATGTTCAAAGTGAGTTTAATTCGTATCATATCTCACTTATTTATAGTCCGATTCAAATGAAATTTTCACATAACGCCCGTGGCAAGGTATTTGTCATGTAAGATATACAACTTTGGTTGTTGAGCTAATATTGTAGTTGTTAAATAGTTATTACTGATTTACAGAGGCGGGAAGGGGCGTGTCCAAATTTTACAAAAACTTTGAGACACTGCAATATATATGTATGTTGTCGCAAAATTTGATGACTCTAGCTCTTATAGTTTCTGAGATCCAGGTGTTCATACAGACAGACAGACGGACAGACGGTCAGACGGACAGACGGACAGACAGACATGGCTCAATCGACTCGGCTACTGATACTGATTCAGAATATATATAGTTTATGGGGTCGGAGATGACTCCTTCTGCCTGTTACGCACATTTCCGTTCCGACAAACACAATAGTCCATGAATTTTTTTAAAATCCATGGCCTAAAAAGTCCTTCGAAAAAGGCCTGTGATGAAAATTGTAGACAATATCGAAGAAAAACCCTTAATTTAGGTGTAAATTTGTGATAATGGTCCCACCTTACAACATTTTCAAAATTTTTCACAATTTAGAATTTTGATATTTTGATTTAAATTGATAAAGCTAGTCATAAGTAGTATAAAAAGTCCTTCGAAAAGTCTTTGCGATGAAAATATCGAAGAAAAACCCTTAATATAGGTGTAAATTTGTAATGAGGGTCCCCCCTTACAACATTTTCAAAATTTTTCAAAATTTAGAATTTTGATATTTTGACATAAATTGATAAAGCTAGTAATAAGTAGTATAAAAAGTCCTTCGAAAAGTCTTTGCGATGAAAATTGTGGAAAATATTGAAGAAAAACCCTTAATTTAGGTGTAAATTTGTGTTAAGGGTCCCCCCTTACAACATTTTCAAAATTTTTTAAAATTTAGAATTTTTATATTTTGATTTAAATTGATAAAGCTAGTCATAAGTAGTATAAAAAGTCCTTCGAAAAGTGTTTGCGATAAAAATATCGAAGAAAAACCCTTAATATAGGTGTAAATTTGTAATGAGGGTCCCCCCTTACAACATTTTCAAAATTTTTCAAAATTTAGAATTTTGATATTTTGACTTAAATTGATAAAGCTAGTAATAAGTAGTATAAAATGTCCTTCGAAAAGTCTTTGCGATGAAAATTGTGGAAAATATTGAAGAAAAACCCTTAATTTAGGTGTAAATTTGTGTTAAGGGTCCCCCCTTACAACATTTTCAAAATTTTTTAAAATTTAGAATTTTTATATTTTGATTTAAATTGATAAAGCTAGTCATAAGTAGTATAAAAAGTCCTTCGAAAAGTGTTTGCGATGAAAATTGTGGAAAATATCGAAGAAAAACCCTTAATATAGGTGTAAATTTGTAATGAGGGTCCCCCCTTACAACATTTTCAAAATTTTTCAAAATTTAGAATTTTGATATTTTGACTTAAATTGATAAAGCTAGTCATAAGTAGTATAAAATGTCCTTCGAAAAGTCTTTGCGATGAAAATTGTGGAAAATATTGAAGAAAAACCCTTAATTTAGGTGTAAATTTGTGTTAAGGGTCCCCCCTTACAACATTTTCAAAATTTTTTAAAATTTAGAATTTTTATATTTTGATTTAAATTGATAAAGCTAGTCATAAGTAGTATAAAAAGTCCTTCGAAAAGTGTTTGCGATAAAAATATCGAAGAAAAACCCTTAAATTTGGTGTAAATTTGTGATAAGGGTCCCCCTTACAACATTTTCAAAATTTTTCAAAATTTAGAATTTTGATATTTTGACATAAATTGATAAAGCTAGTAATAAGTAGTATAAAAAGTCCTTCGAAAAGTCTTTGCGATGAAAATTGTGGAAAATATTGAAGAAAAACCCTTAATTTAGGTGTAAATTTGTGTTAAGGGTCCCCCTTACAACATTTTCAAAATTTTTCAAAATTTAGAATTTTGATATTTTGATTTAAATTGATAAAGCTAGTCATAAGTAGTATAAAAAGTCCTTCGAAAAGTGTTTGCGATAAAAATATCGAAGAAAAACCCTTAATTTTGGTGTAAATTTGTGATAAGGGTCCCCCTTACAACATTTTCAAAATTTTTCAAAATTTAGAATTTTGATATTTTGACATAAATTGATAAAGCTAGTAATAAGTAGTATAAAAAGTCCTTCGAAAAGTCTTTGCGATGAAAATTGTGGAAAATATTGAAGAAAAACCCTTAATTTAGGTGTAAATTTGTGTTAAGGGTCCCCCCTTACAACATTTTCAAAATTTTTCAAAATTTAGAATTTTGATATTTTGATTTAAATTGATAAAGCTAGTAATAAGTAGTATAAAATGTCCTTCGAAAAGTCTTTGCGATGAAAATTGTGGAAAATATCGAAGAAAAACCCTTAATTTAGGTATAAATTTGTGATAAGGGTCCCACCTTACAACATTTTCAAAATTTTTAAAAATTTAGAATTTTGATATTTTGATTTAAATTGATAAAGTTAGTCATAAGTAGTATAAAAAGTCCTTCGAAAAAGTCCTGCGATGAAAATTGTAGAAAATATCGAAGAAAAACCCTTAATTTAGGTGTAAATTTGTGATAATGGTCCCACCTTACAACATTTTCAAAAATTTTAAAAAATTAGAATTTTGATATTTTGACTTAAATTGATAAAGCTAGTCATAAGTAGTATAAAAAGTCCTTCGAAAAAGTCCTGCTTTGAAAATTGTAGAACATATCGAAGAAAAACCCTTAATTTAGGTGTAAATTTGTGATAAGGGTCCTTCCTTACAACATTTTCAAAATTTTTCAAAATTTAGAATTTTGATAATTTGACTTAAATTGATAAAGCTAGTCATAAGTAGTATAAAAAGTCCTTCGAAAAAGTCCTGCGATGAAAATTGTAGAAAATATCGAAGAAAAACCCTTAATTTAGGTGTAAATTTGTGATAATGGTCCCACCTTACAACATTTTCAAAATTTTTCACAATTTAGAATTTTGATATTTTGATTTAAATTGATAAAGCTAGTAATAAGTAGTATAAAATGTCCTTCGAAAAGTGTTTGCGATAAAATATCGAAGAAAAACCCTTAATTTTGGTGTAAATTTGTGATAAGGGTCCCCCTTACAACATTTTCAAAATTTTTCAAAATTTAGAATTTTGATATTTTGACTTAAATTGATAAAGCTAGTCATAAGTAGTATAAAATGTCCTTCGAAAAGTCTTTGCGATGAAAATTATGGAAAATATCGAAGAAAAACCCTTAATATAGGTGTAAATTTGTAATGAGGGTCCCACCTTACAACATTTCAAAATTTTTCAAAATTTAGAATTTTGATATTTTGACTTAAATTGATAAAGCTAGTCATAAGTAGTATAAAATGTCCTTCGAAAAGTCTTTGCGATGAAAATTGTGGAAAATATTGAAGAAAAACCCTTAATTTAGGTGTAAATTTGTGATAAGGGTCCCCCCTTACAACATTTTCAAAATTTTTTAAAATTTAGAATTTTTATATTTTGATTTAAATTGATAAAGCTAGTCATAAGTAGTATAAAAAGTCCTTCGAAAAGTGTTTGCGATAAAAATATCGAAGAAAAACCCTTAATTTTGGTGTAAATTTGTGATAAGGGTCCCCCTTACAACATTTTCAAAATTTTTCAAAATTTAGAATTTTGATATTTTGACATAAATTGATAAAGCTAGTAATAAGTAGTATAAAAAGTCCTTCGAAAAGTCTTTGCGATGAAAATTGTGGAAAATATTGAAGAAAAACCCTTAATTTAGGTGTACATTTGTGTTAAGGGTCCCCCCTTACAACATTTTCAAAATTTTTCAAAATTTAGAATTTTGATATTTTGATTTAAATTGATAAAGCTAGTAATAAGTAGTACAAAATGTCCTTCGAAAAGTCTTTGCGATGAAAATTGTGGAAAATATCGAAGAAAAACCCTTAATTTAGGTGTAAATTTGTGATAAGGGTCCCACCTTACAACATTTTCAAAAATTTTAAAAATTTAGAATTTTGATATTTTGACTTAAATTGATAAAGCTAGTCATAATTAGTATAAAAAGTCCTTCGAAAAAGTCCTGCGATGAAAATTGTAGAACATATCGAAGAAAAACCCTTAATTTAGGTGTAAATTTGTGATAAGGGTCCTCAACATTTTCAAAATTTTTCAAAATTTAGAATTTTGATATTTTGACTTAAATTGATAAAGCTAGTCATAAGTAGTATAAAAAGTCCTTCGAAAAAGTCCTGCGATGAAAATTGTAGATAATATCGTAGAAAAACCCTTAATTTAGGTGTAAATTTGTGATAATGGTCCCACCTTACAACATTTTCAAAATTTTTCAAAACTTAGAATTTTGATATTTTGACTTAAATTGATAAAGCTAGTCATAAGTAGTATAAAAAGTCCTTCGAAAAAGTCCTGCGATGAAAATTGTAGAACATATCGAAGAAAAACCCTTAATTTAGGTGTAAATTTGTGATAAGGGTCCTCAACATTTTCAAAATTTTTCAAAACTTAGAATTTTGATATTTTGACTTAAATTGATAAAGCTAGTACAAAGTTGTATAAAATGTCCTTCGAAAAGTCTTTGCGATGAAAATTGTGGAAAATATCGAATAAAAACCCTTAATTTAGGTGTAAATTTGTGATAATGGTCCCCCGTTACAACATTTTCAAAATTTTTCAAAATTTAGAATTTTGATATTTTGACTTAAATTGATAAAGCTAGTAATAAGTAGTATAAAATGTCCTTCGAAAAGTCTTTGCGATGAAAATTGTGGAAAATATCGAAGAAAAACCCTTAATTTAGGTGTAAATTTGTGATAAGGGTCCCCCGTTACAACATTTTCAAAATTTTTCAAAATTTAGAATTTTGATATTTTGACTTAAATTGATAAAGCTAGTCATAAGTAGTATAAAATGTCCTTCGAAAAGTCTTTGCGATGAAAATTGTAGAAAATATCGAATAAAAACCCTTAATTGACCATGGATTTAAAAAAAATCATGGACTATTGTGTTTGTCGGAACGGAAATGTGCGTAACAGGCAGAAGGAGTCATCTCCGACCCCATAAACTATATATATTCTGAATCAGTATCAGTAGCCGAGTCGATTGAGCCATGTCTGTCTGTCCGTCTGTCCGTCTGACCGTCTGTCCGTCTGTCCGTCTGTCTGTCTGTATGAACACCTGGATCTCAGAAACTATAAGAGCTAGAGTCATCAAATTTTGCGACAACATACATATATATTGCAGTGTCTCAAAGTTTTTGTAAAATTTGGACACGCCCCTTCCCGCCTCTGTAAATCAGTAATAACTATTTAACAACTACAATATTAGCTCAACAACCAAAGTTGTATATCTTACATGACAAATACCTTGCCACGGGCGTTATGTGAAAATTTCATTTGAATCGGACTATAAATAAGTGAGATATGATACGAATTAAACTCACTTTGAACATATATACTTAAGCAGACCTAATTTACACAAGCATACCGAGGTTCAAATCTAGCGTCAGACACACAGCATTTTAAACTTTTTATTTGCATTGTATGGTAACAGAATTGGTTCACAATGCAGCTTTGCCGATGGGCTAAGGAGTGAGGCAATGGCCGAGTGGTTAGAGTGGCGGACGGTAAATTAAATTGACTGTGAGAGAGTGCGTGTGTGTGTGTTCAACTCCCGGTTGAGGCGGGTGCGGAATTATGAATTACCGTTTATTAATTATTTATTATTTTATTTTGTTTATTTATTTTATTCTAATAAACTAAAAGAAAAGTTGCAGTCAAGCGGGCTGTAATATAGCAGCTACAAACAAATTAAATTATTTAATTAAATTTTATTAAAATATAGTTTTTCCTTATTTTGTTTTCATACTATGTTATGCAATAAAATTATAATAGTTACAAATAATATTTATCATTTATAAATAAAGTTTACTATTTTCATTATATTTAGCACACATCAAAAAAGACGCGAGCCAAAAGTAAACAATGCGTTCTTCAACACCGTCACTCTCCGTATTTTGCCTGTTATGACTTTGCAAGTTCAATATGATTCTTATTGGATATTGTTATTTTGTCTTGCTCTCAATATTTTGGAATTAGAATGCTAGAACATAACAGCGATCATAAGACTGTGGCGACGCAGCCTCATCGATATGAGCCCGATCTGGCAGCCCGGCACCATCATAAGCAGACGATAGTTCCACCGTTTCACTACAAGCCCTTTAAAAGTTGTGAATGTGTGAGTGGGACGCCCATACATATATATCCACATGTTTTGTATTGGCTTGGCCCACTTCAACACACATTATTGCATGCATGTATGTACATGCATATGTACAATACAATTAGATTTGGAGTTGCTGTTGTATACCAACGAAAGAAAACTGACTTCTAATTACATATATTGCGTACCAAAAACTTAAAAAAACCGCCCCTTTTCAATGTTATTGAGCTTTTAAAATATTTTAATGAAAAATAATGAAAAACAAAAACTTTCACATGCCGATTCGCGGTAGCAATCGAACTCCGAAACACGGTCAACATTGTTGGCCTTACAGTCCGAGACATAATCCACTCAGCCACTGAATAACTCTAGCTAGTGTCAAAAATCAACAAGAAGCACATGAAATCAATTTTGGTACACGCTAGAAATGCATACATATATCTATTGCCCTCTCGCTCAGTCTAATGGTTGCGCCACTTCGCTTCTGCTTTGTCTATGCGTTCTTCTTCTTCTGTTCGTTAATTCAAATTGCGCGTGTCGTCGTAAACTGTATAAAATTGATCTCCGCCAAATTTTTAATATTAATCCAAATAAAGCGCAATTTTCATTGCGAGTTTTAATAAATATCCGAATATAATTAAGTTATCTATGTCTGCAGATTGCAGAAATTAATTAATTTGGGGAACATTTAAGTTGCGGAGAACATCTCAAGTTGACTCACCAACATTTAACTTTTTAAGAACAACTAGCCCCATTACATGTGCTGTAACTTCCCCTTGGTAATGATTATTTTTGATAATCGGTGGAAAATTCGAGCGGCGATTCTATTCTGTTATTTACAAACTTGTTTACGGTATACTAAGATAATCCATGGCCTTATACAGTCAGCACCTGACTGTAGCGTTTGTATTTTTAGGTGTAAATTTGTGATAAGGGTCCCCCTTACAACATTTTCAAAATTTTTCAAAATTTAGAATTTTGATATTTTGACTTAAATTGATAAAGCTAGTACTAAGTTGTATAAAAAGTCCTTCGAAAAGTCTTTGCGATGAACATTGTGGAAAATATTGAAGAAAAACCCTTAATTTAGGTGTAAATTTGTGATAAGGGTCCCCCCTTACAACATTTTCAAAATTTTTCAAAATTTAGAATTTTGATATTTTGACTTAAATTGATAAAGCTAGTCATAAGTAGTATAAAAAGTCCTTCGAAAAAGTCCTGCGTTGAAAATTGTAGAAAATATCGAAGAAAAACCCTTAATTTAGGTGTAAATTTGTGATAAGGGTCTGCCCTTACAACATTTTCAAAATTTTTCAAAATTTAGAATTTTGATATTTTGACTTAAATTGATAAAGCTAGTAATAAGTAGTAAAAAATGTCCTTCAAAAAGTCTTTGCGATGAAAATTGTGGAAAATATCGAATCAAAACCCTTAATTTAGGTGTAAATTTGTGATAAGGGTCCCCCCTTACAACATTTTCAAAATTTTTCAAAATTTAGAATTTTGATATTTTGACTTAAATTGATAAAGCTAGTACTAAGTTGTATAAAATGTCCTTCGAAAAGTCTTTGCGATGAAAATTGTGGAAAATATCGAAGAAAAACCCTTAATTTAGGTGTAAATTTGTGATAAGGGTCCCCCCTTACAACATTTTCAAAATTTTCCAAAATTTAGAATTTTGATATTTTGACTTAAATTGATAAAGCTAGTCATAAGTAGTATAAAATGTCCTTCGAAAAGTCTTTGCGATGAAAATTGTGGAAAATATCGAAGAAAAACCCATATTTTAGGTGTAAATTTGTGATAAGGGTCCCCCGTTACAACATTTTCAAAATTTTTCAAAATTTAGAATTTTGATATTTTGACTTAAATTGATAAAGCTAGTCATAAGTAGTATAAAATGTCCTTCGAAAAGTCTTTGCGATGAAAATTGTGGAAAATATCGAATAAAAACCCATATTTTAGGTGTAAATTTGTGATAAGGGTCCCCCGTTACAACATTTTCAAAATTTAGAATTTTGATATTTTGACTTAAATTGATAAAGCTAGTCATAAGTAGTATAAAATGTCCTTCGAAAAGTCTTTGCGATGAAAATTGTGGAAAATATCGAATAAAAACCCTTAATTTAGGTGTAAATTTGTGATAAGGGTCCCCCCTTACAACATTTTCAAAATTTTTCAAAATTTAGAATTTTGATATTTTGACTTAAATTGATAAAGCTAGTCATAAGTAGTATAAAATGTCCTTCGAAAAGTCTTTGCGATGAAAATTGTGGAAAATATCGAAGAAAAACCCTTAATTTAGGTGTAAATTTGTGATAAGGGTCCTTCCTTACATTTTCAAAATTTTTCAAAATTTAGAATTTTGATATTTTGACTTAAATTGATAAAGCTAGTACTAAGTTGTATAAAAAGTCCTTCGAAAAGTCTTTGCGATGAACATTGTGGAAAATATTGAAGAAAAACCCTTAATTTAGGTGTAAATTTGTGATAAGGGTCTCCCCTTACAACATTTTCAAAATTTTTCAAAATTTAGAATTTTGATATTTTGACTTAAATTGATAAAGCTAGTAATAAGTAGTATAAACTGTCCTTCAAAAAGTCTTTGCGATGTAAATTGTGGAAAATATCGAAGAAAAACCCTTAATTTAGGTGTAAATTTGTGATAAGGGTCCCCCGTTACAACATTTTCAAAATTTTTTAAAATTTAGAATTTTGATATTTTGACTTAAATTGATAAAGCTAGTACAAAGTTGTATAAAATGTCCTTCGAAAAGTCTTTGCGATGAAAATTGTGGAAAATATCGAATAAAAACCCTTAATTTAGGTGTAAATTTGTGATAAGGGTCTCCCCTCACAACATTTTCAAAATTTTTCAAATCTTAGAATTTTGATATTTTGACTTAAATTGATAAAGCTAGTCATAAGTAGTATAAAAAGTCCTTCGAAAAAGTCCTGCGATGAAAATTGTAGAACATATCCAAGAAAAACCCTTAATTTAGGTGTAAATTTGTGATAAGGGTCCCCCCTTACAACATTTTCAAAATTTTTCAAAATTTAGAATTTTGATATTTTGACTTAAATTGATAAAGCTAGTCATAAGTAGTATAAAATGTCCTTCGAAAAGTCTTTGCGATGAAAATTGTGGAAAATATCGAAGAAAAACCCTTAATTTAGGTGTAAATTTGTGATAAGGGTCCCCCGTTACAACATTTTCAAAATTTTTCAAAATTTAGAATTTTGATATTTTGACTTAAATTGATAAAGCTAGTCATAAGTAGTATAAAATGTCCTTCGAAAAGTCTTTGCGATGAAAATTGTGGAAAATATCGAATAAAAACCCTTAATTAGGCCATGGATTTTAAAAAAATTCATGGACTATTGTGTTTGTCGGAACGGAAATGTGCGTAACAGGCAGAAGGAGTCATCTCCGACCCCATAAACTATATATATTCTGAATCAGTATCAGTAGCCGAGTCGATTGAGCCATGTCTGTCTGTCCGTCTGTCCGTCTGACCGTCTGTCCGTCTGTCTGTCTGTATGAACACCTGGATCTCAGAAACTATAAGAGCTAGAGTCATCAAATTTTGCGACAACATACATATATATTGCAGTGTCTCAAAGTTTTTGTAAAATTTGGACACGCCCCTTCCCGCCTCTGTAAATCAGTAATAACTATTTAACAACTACAATATTAGCTCAACAACCAAAGTTGTATATCTTACATGACAAATACCTTGCCACGGGCGTTATGTGAAAATTTCATTTGAATCGGACTATAAATAAGTGAGATATGATACGAATTAAACTCACTTTGAACATATATACTTAAGCAGACCTAATTTACACAAGCATACCGAGGTTCAAATCTAGCGTCAGACACACAGCATTTTAAACTTTTTATTTGCATTGTATGGTAACAGAATTGGTTCACAATGCAGCTTTGCCGATGGGCTAAGGAGTGAGGCAATGGCCGAGTGGTTAGAGTGGCGGACGGTAAATTAAATTGACTGTGAGAGAGTGCGTGTGTGTGTGTTCAACTCCCTGTTGAGGCGGGTGCGGAATTATGAATTACCGTTTATTAATTATTTATTATTTTATTTTGTTTATTTATTTTATTCTAATAAACTAAAAGAAAAGTTGCAGTCAAGCGGGCTGTAATATAGCAGCTACAAACAAATTAAATTATTTAATTAAATTTTATTAAAATATAGTTTTTCCTTATTTTGTTTTCATAGTATGTTATGCAATAAAATTATAATAGTTACAAATAATATTTATCATTTATAAATAAAGTTTACTATTTTCATTATATTTAGCACACATCAAAAGACGCGAGCCAAAAGTAAACAATGCGTTCTTCAACACCGTCACTCTCCGTATTTTGCCTGTTATGACTTTGCAAGTTCAATATGATTCTTATTGGATATTGTTATTTTGTCTTGCTCTCAATATTTTGGAATTAGAATGCTAGAACATAACAGCGATCATAAGACTGTGGCGACGCAGCCTCATCGATATGAGCCCGATCTGGCAGCCCGGCACCATCATAAGCAGACGATAGTTCCACCGTTTCACTACAAGCCCTTTAAAAGTTGTGAATGTGTGAGTGGGACGCCCATACATATATATCCACATGTTTTGTATTGGCATCCCACTTCAACACACATTATTGCATGCATGTATGTACATGCATATGTACAATACAATTAGATTTGGAGTTGCTGTTGTATACCAACGAAAGAAAACTGACTTCTAATTACATATATTGCGTACCAAAAACTTAAAAAAACCGCCCCTTTTCAATGTTATTGAGCTTTTAAAATATTTTAATGAAAAATAATGAAAAACAAAAACTTTCACATGCCGATCGCGGTAGCAATCGAACTCCGAAACACGGTCAACATTGTTGGCCTTACAGTCCGAGACATAATCCACTCAGCCACTGAATAACTCTAGCTAGTGTCAAAAATCAACAAGAAGCACATGAAATCAATTTTGGTACACGCTAGAAATGCATACATATATCTATTGCCCTCTCGCTCAGTCTAATGGTTGCGCCACTTCGCTTCTGCTTTGTCTATGCGTTCTTCTTCTTCTGTTCGTTAATTCAAATTGCGCGTGTCGTCGTAAACTGTATAAAATTGATCTCCGCCAAATTTTTAATATTAATCCAAATAAAGCGCAATTTTCATTGCGAGTTTTAATAAATATCCGAATATAATTAAGTTATCTATGTCTGCAGATTGCAGAAATTAATTAATTTGGGGAACATTTAAGTTGCGGAGAACATCTCAAGTTGACTCACCAAAATTTAACTTTTTAAGAACAACTAGCCCCATTACATGTGCTGTAACTTCCCCTTGGTAATGATTATTTTGATAATCGGTGGAAAATTCGAGCGGCGATTCTATTCTGTTATTTACAAACTTGTTTACGGTATACTAAGATAATCCATGGCCTTATACAGTCAGCACGTGACTGTAGCGTTTGTATTTTTTAGGTGTAAATTTGTGATAAGGGTCCCCCCTTACAACATTTTCAAAATTTTTCAAAATTTAGAATTTTGATATTTTGACTTAAATTGATAAAGCTAGTCATAAGTAGTATAAAAAGTCCTTCGAAAAAGTCCTGCGTTGAAAATTGTAGAAAATATCGAAGAAAAACCCTTAATTTAGGTGTAAATTTGTGATAAGGGTCTGCCCTTACAACATTTTCAAAATTTTTCAAAATTTAGAATTTTGATATTTTGACTTAAATTGATAAAGCTAGTAATAAGTAGTAAAAAATGTCCTTCAAAAAGTCTTTGCGATGAAAATTGTGGAAAATATCGAATCAAAACCCTTAATTTAGGTGTAAATTTGTGATAAGGGTCCCCCCTTACAACATTTTCAAAATTTTTCAAAATTTAGAATTTTGATATTTTGACTTAAATTGATAAAGCTAGTACTAAGTTGTATAAAATGTCCTTCGAAAAGTCTTTGCGATGAAAATTGTGGAAAATATCGAAGAAAAACCCTTAATTTAGGTGTAAATTTGTGATAAGGGTCCCCCCTTACAACATTTTCAAAATTTTCCAAAATTTAGAATTTTGATATTTTGACTTAAATTGATAAAGCTAGTCATAAGTAGTATAAAATGTCCTTCGAAAAGTCTTTGCGATGAAAATTGTGGAAAATATCGAAGAAAAACCCATATTTTAGGTGTAAATTTGTGATAAGGGTCCCCCGTTACAACATTTTCAAAATTTTTCAAAATTTAGAATTTTGATATTTTGACTTAAATTGATAAAGCTAGTACTAAGTTGTATAAAATGTCCTTCGAAAAGTCTTTGCGATGAAAATTGTGGAAAATATCGAAGAAAAACCCTTAATTTAGGTGTAAATTTGTGATAAGGGTCCCCCCTTACAACATTTTCAAAATTTTTCAAAATTTAGAATTTTGATATTTTGACTTAAATTGATAAAGCTAGTACTAAGTTGTATAAAAAGTCCTTCGAAAAGTCTTTGCGATGAACATTGTGGAAAATATTGAAGAAAAACCCTTAATTTAGGTGTAAATTTGTGATAAGGGTCTCCCCTTACAACATTTTCAAAATTTTTCAAAATTTAGAATTTTGATATTTTGACTTAAATTGATAAAGCTAGTAATAAGTAGTATAAACTGTCCTTCAAAAAGTCTTTGCGATGAAAATTGTGGAAAATATCGAAGAAAAACCCTTAATTTAGGTGTAAATTTGTGATAAGGGTCCCCCGTTACAACATTTTCAAAATTTTTCAAAATTTAGAATTTTGATATTTTGACTTAAATTGATAAAGCTAGTCATAAGTAGTATAAAATGTCCTTCGAAAAGTCTTTGCGATGAAAATTGTAGAAAATATCGAATAAAAACCCTTAATTGACCATGGATTTTAAAAAAAATCATGGACTATTGTGTTTGTCGGAACGGAAATGTGCGTAACAGGCAGAAGGAGTCATCTCCGACCCCATAAACTATATATATTCTGAATCAGTATCAGTAGCCGAGTCGATTGAGCCATGTCTGTCTGTCCGTCTGTCCGTCTGACCGTCTGTCCGTCTGTCCGTCTGTCTGTCTGTATGAACACCTGGATCTCAGAAACTATAAGAGCTAGAGTCATCAAATTTTGCGACAACATACATATATATTGCAGTGTCTCAAAGTTTTTGTAAAATTTGGACACGCCCCTTCCCGCCTCTGTAAATCAGTAATAACTATTTAACAACTACAATATTAGCTCAACAACCAAAGTTGTATATCTTACATGACAAATACCTTGCCACGGGCGTTATGTGAAAATTTCATTTGAATCGGACTATAAATAAGTGAGATATGATACGAATTAAACTCACTTTGAACATATATACTTAAGCAGACCTAATTTACACAAGCATACCGAGGTTCAAATCTAGCGTCAGACACACAGCATTTTAAACTTTTTATTTGCATTGTATGGTAACAGAATTGGTTCACAATGCAGCTTTGCCGATGGGCTAAGGAGTGAGGCAATGGCCGAGTGGTTAGAGTGGCGGACGGTAAATTAAATTGACTGTGAGAGTCAACCCCCGGTTGAGGCGGGTGCGGAATTATGAATTATCATTTATTAATTATTTATTATTTTATTTTGTTTATTTATTTTATTCTAATAAACTAAAAGAAAAGTTGCAGTCAAGCGGGCTGTAATATAGCAGCTACAAACAAATTAAATTATTTAATTAAATTTTATTAAAATATAGTTTTTCCTTATTTTGTTTTCATACTATGTTATGCAATAAAATTATAATAGTTACAAATAATATTTATCATTTATAAATAAAGTTTACTATTTTCATTATATTTAGCACACATCAAAAAGACGCGAGCCAAAAGTAAACAATGCGTTCTTCAACACCGTCACTCTCCGTATTTTGCCTGTTATGACTTTGCAAGTTCAATATGATTCTTATTGGATATTGTTATTTTGTCTTGCTCTCAATATTTTGGAATTAGAATGCTAGAACATAACAGCGATCATAAGACTGTGGCGACGCAGCCTCATCGATATGAGCCCGATCTGGCAGCCCGGCACCATCATAAGCAGACGATAGTTCCACCGTTTCACTACAAGCCCTTTAAAAGTTGTGAATGTGTGAGTGGGACGCCCATACATATATATCCACATGTTTTGTATTGGCATCCCACTTCAACACACATTATTGCATGCATGTATGTACATGCATATGTACAATACAATTAGATTTGGAGTTGCTGTTGTATACCAACGAAAGAAAACTGACTTCTAATTACATATATTGCGTACCAAAAACTTAAAAAAACCGCCCCTTTTCAATGTTATTGAGCTTTTAAAATATTTTAATGAAAAATAATGAAAAACAAAAACTTTCACATGCCGATCGCGGTAGCAATCGAACTCCGAAACACGGTCAACATTGTTGGCCTTACAGTCCGAGACATAATCCACTCAGCCACTGAATAACTCTAGCTAGTGTCAAAAATCAACAAGAAGCACATGAAATCAATTTTGGTACACGCTAGAAATGCATACATATATCTATTGCCCTCTCGCTCAGTCTAATGGTTGCGCCACTTCGCTTCTGCTTTGTCTATGCGTTCTTCTTCTTCAGTTCGTTAATTCAAATTGCGCGTAAACTGTATAAAATTGATCTCCGCCAAATTTTTAATATTAATCCAAATAAAGCGCAATTTTCATTGCGAGTTTTAATAAATATCCGAATATAATTAAGTTATCTATGTCTGCAGATTGCAGAAATTAATTAATTTGGGGAACATTTAAGTTGCGGAGAACATCTCAAGTTGACTCACCAAAATTTAACTTTTTAAGAACAACTAGCCCCATTACATGTGCTGTAACTTCCCCTTGGTAATGATTATTTTTGATAATCGGTGGAAAATTCGAGCGGCGATTCTATTCTGTTATTTACAAACTTGTTTACGGTATACTAAGATAATCCATGGCCTTATACAGTCAGCACGTGACTGTAGCGTTTGTATTTTTTAGGTGTAAATTTGTGATAAGGGTCCCCCCTTACAACATTTTCAAAATTTTTCAAAATTTAGAATTTTGATATTTTGACTTAAATTGATAAAGCTAGTACTAAGTTGTATAAAAAGTCCTTCGAAAAGTCTTTGCGATGAACATTGTGGAAAATATTGAAGAAAAACCCTTAATTTAGGTGTAAATTTGTGATAAGGGTCCCCCCTTACAACATTTTCAAAATTTTTCAAAATTTAGAATTTTGATATTTTGACTTAAATTGATAAAGCTAGTCATAAGTAGTATAAAAAGTCCTTCGAAAAAGTCCTGCGATGAAAATTGTGGAAAATATCGAATCAAAACCCTTAATTTAGGTGTAAATTTGTGATAAGGGTCCCCCCTTACAACATTTTCAAAATTTTTCAAAATTTAGAATTTTGATATTTTGACTTAAATTGATAAAGCTAGTCATAAGTTGTATAAAATGTCCTTCGAAAAGTCTTTGCGATGAAAATTGTGGAAAATATCGAAGAAAAACCCATATTTTAGGTGTAAATTTGTGATAAGGGTCCCCCGTTACAATATTTTCAAAATTTTTCAAAATTTAGAATTTTGATATTTTGACTTAAATTGATAAAGCTAGTCATAAGTAGTATAAAATGTCCTTCGAAAAGTCTTTGCGATGAAAATTGTGGAAAATATCGAATAAAAACCCTTAATTTAGGTGTAAATTTGTGATAAGGGTCCCCCCTTACAACATTTTCAAAATTTTTCAAAATTTAGAATTTTGATATTTTGACTTAAGTTGATAAAGCTAGTCATAAGTAGTATAAAATGTCCTTCGAAAAGTCTTTGCGATGAAAATTGTGGAAAATATCGAAGAAAAACCCTTAATTTAGGTGTAAATTTGTGATAAGGGTCCTTCCTTACATTTTCAAAATTTTTCAAAATTTAGAATTTTGATATTTTGACTTAAATTGATAAAGCTAGTACTAAGTTGTATAAAAAGTCCTTCGAAAAGTCTTTGCGATGAACATTGTGGAAAATATTGAAGAAAAACCCTTAATTTAGGTGTAAATTTGTGATAAGGGTCTCCCCTTACAACATTTTCAAAATTTTTCAAAATTTAGAATTTTGATATTTTGACTTAAATTGATAAAGCTAGTAATAAGTAGTATAAACTGTCCTTCAAAAAGTCTTTGCGATGAAAATTGTGGAAAATATCGAAGAAAAACCCTTAATTTAGGTGTAAATTTGTGATAAGGGTCCCCCGTTACAACATTTTCAAAATTTTTCAAAATTTAGAATTTTGATATTTTGACTTAAATTGATAAAGCTAGTCATAAGTAGTATAAAATGTCCTTCGAAAAGTCTTTGCGATGAAAATTGTAGAAAATATCGAATAAAAACCCTTAATTGACCATGGATTTTAAAAAAAATCATGGACTATTGTGTTTGTCGGAACGGAAATGTGCGTAACAGGCAGAAGGAGTCATCTCCGACCCCATAAACTATATATATTCTGAATCAGTATCAGTAGCCGAGTCGATTGAGCCATGTCTGTCTGTCCGTCTGACCGTCTGTCCGTCTGTCTGTCTGTATGAACACCTGGATCTCAGAAACTATAAGAGCTAGAGTCATCAAATTTTGCGACAACATACATATATATTGCAGTGTCTCAAAGTTTTTGTAAAATTTGGACACGCCCCTTCCCGCCTCTGTAAATCAGTAATAACTATTTAACAACTACAATATTAGCTCAACAACCAAAGTTGTATATCTTACATGACAAATACCTTGCCACGGGCGTTATGTGAAAATTTCATTTGAATCGGACTATAAATAAGTGAGATATGATACGAATTAAACTCACTTTGAACATATATACTTAAGCAGACCTAATTTACACAAGCATACCGAGGTTCAAATCTAGCGTCAGACACACAGCATTTTAAACTTTTTATTTGCATTGTATGGTAACAGAATTGGTTCACAATGCAGCTTTGCCGATGGGCTAAGGAGTGAGGCAATGGCCGAGTGGTTAGAGTGGCGGACGGTAAATTAAATTGACTGTGAGAGTGAGTGTGTGTGTGTGTTCAACTCCCGGTTGAGGCGGGCGCGGAATTATGAATTACCGTTTATTAATTATTTATTATTTTATTTTGTTTATTTATTTTATTCTAATAAACTAAAAGAAAAGTTGCAGTCAAGCGGGCTGTAATATAGCAGCTACAAACAAATTAAATTATTTAATTAAATTTTATTAAAATATAGTTTTTCCTTATTTTGTTTTCATACTATGTTATGCAATAAAATTATAATAGTTACAAATAATATTTATCATTTATAAATAAAGTTTACTATTTTCATTATATTTAGCACACATCAAAAAGACGCGAGCCAAAAGTAAACAATGCGTTCTTCAACACCGTCACTCTCCGTATTTTGCCTGTTATGACTTTGCAAGTTCAATATGATTCTTATTGGATATTGTTATTTTGTCTTGCTCTCAATATTTTGGAATTAGAATGCTAGAACATAACAGCGATCATAAGACTGTGGCGACGCAGCCTCATCGATATGAGCCCGATCTGGCAGCCCGGCACCATCATAAGCAGACGATAGTTCCACCGTTTCACTACAAGCCCTTTAAAAGTTGTGAATGTGTGAGTGGGACGCCCATACATATATATCCACATGTTTTGTATTGGCATCCCACTTCAACACACATTATTGCATGCATGTATGTACATGCATATGTACAATACAATTAGATTTGGAGTTGCTGTTGTATACCAACGAAAGAAAACTGACTTCTAATTAAATATATTGCGTACCAAAAACTTAAAAAAACCGCCCCTTTTCAATGTTATTGAGCTTTTAAAATATTTTAATGAAAAATAATGAAAAACAAAAACTTTCACATGCCGATCGCGGTAGCAATCGAACTCCGAAACACGGTCAACATTGTTGGCCTTACAGTCCGAGACATAATCCACTCAGCCACTGAATAACTCTACCTAGTGTCAAAAATCAACAAGAAGCACATGAAATAAATTTTGGTACACGCTAGAAATGCATACATATATCTATTGCCCTCTCGCTCAGTCTAATGGTTGCGCCACTTCGCTTCTGCTTTGTCTATGCGTTCTTCTTCTTCTGTTCGTTAATTCAAATTGCGCGTGTCGTCGTAAACTGTATAAAATTGATCTCCGCCAAATTTTTAATATTAATCCAAATAAAGCGCAATTTTCATTGCGAGTTTTAATAAATATCCGAATATAATTAAGTTATCTATGTCTGCAGATTGCAGAAATTAATTAATTTGGGGAACATTTAAGTTGCGGAGAACATCTCAAGTTGACTCACCAAAATTTAACTTTTTAAGAACAACTAGCCCCATTACATGTGCTGTAACTTCCCCTTGGTAATGATTATTTTTGATAATCGGTGGAAAATTCGAGCGGCGATTCTATTCTGTTATTTACAAACTTGTTTACGGTATACTAAGATAATCCATGGCCTTATACAGTCAGCACGTGACTGTAGCGTTTGTATTTTTTAGGTGTAAATTTGTGATAAGGGTCCCCCCTTACAACATTTTCAAAATTTTTCAAAATTTAGAATTTTGATATTTTGACTTAAATTGATAAAGCTAGTCATAAGTAGTATAAAAAGTCCTTCGAAAAAGTCCTGCGTTGAAAATTGTAGAAAATATCGAAGAAAACCCCTTAATTTAGGTGTAAATTTGTGATAAGGGTCTGCCCTTACAACATTTTCAAAATTTTTCAAAATTTAGAATTTTGATATTTTGACTTAAATTGATAAAGCTAGTAATAAGTAGTAAAAAATGTCCTTCAAAAAGTCTTTGCGATGAAAATTGTGGAAAATATCGAATCAAAACCCTTAATTTAGGTGTAAATTTGTGATAAGGGTCCCCCCTTACAACATTTTCAAAATTTTTCAAAATTTAGAATTTTGATATTTTGACTTAAATTGATAAAGCTAGTCATAAGTAGTATAAAAAGACCTTCGAAATAGTCCTGCGTTGAAAATTGTAGAAAATATCGAAGAAAAACCCTTAATTTAGGTGTAAATTTGTGATAAGGGTCTCCCCTTACAACATTTTCAAAATTTTTCAAAATTTAGAATTTTGATATTTTGACTTAAATTGATAAAGCTAGTAATAAGTAGTATAAAATGTCCTTCAAAAAGTCTTTGCGATGAAAATTGTGGAAAATATCGAAGAAAACCCCTTAATTTAGGTGTAAATTTGTGATAAGGGTCCCCCCTTACAACATTTTCAAAATTTTTCAAAATTTAGAATTTTGATATTTTGATTTAAATTAATAAAGCTAGTCATAAGTAGTATAAAATGTCCTTCGAAAAGTCTTTGCGATGAAAATTGTGGAAAATATCGAAGAAAAACCCTTAATTTAGGTGTAAATTTGTGATAAGGGTCCCCCCTTACAACATTTTCAAAATTTTTCAAAATTTAGAATTTTGATATTTTGATTTAAATTGATAAAGCTAGTCATAAGTAGTATAAAAAGTCCTTCGAAAAGTGTTTGCGATAAAAATATCGAAGAAAAACCCTTAATTTAGGTGTAAATTTGTGATAAGGGTCTCCCCTTACAACATTTTCAAAATTTTTCAAAATTTAGAATTTTGATATTTTGACTTAAATTGATAAAGCTAGTAATAAGTAGTATAAAATGTCCTTCAAAAAGTCTTTGCGATGAAAATTGTGGAAAATATCGAAGAAAACCCCTTAATTTAGGTGTAAATTTGTGATAAGGGTCCCCCCTTACAACATTTTCAAAATTTTTCAAAATTTAGAATTTTGATATTTTGACTTAAATTGATAAAGCTAGTAATAAGTAGTAAAAAATGTCCTTCGAAAAGTCTTTGCGATGAAAATTGTAGAAAATATCGAATAAAAACCCTTAATTTAGGTGTAAATTTGTGATAAGGGTCCCCCCTTACAACATTTTCAAAATTGTTCAAAATTTAGAATTTTGATATTTTGACTTAAATTGATAAAGCTAGTCATAAGTAGTATAAAAAGTCCTTCGAAAAGTCTTTGCGATGAAAATTGTGGAAAATATCGAAGAAAAACCCTTATTTTAGGTGTAAATTTGTGATAAGGGTCCCCCCTTACAACATTTTCAAAATTTTTCAAAATTTAGAATTTTGATATTTTGACTTAAATTGATAAAGCTAGTCATAAGTAGTATAAAATGTCCTTCGAAAAGTCTTTGCGATGAAAATTGTGGAAAATATCGAAGAAAAACCCTTAATTTAGGTGTAAATTTGTGATAAGGGTCCCCCCTTACAACATTTTCAAAATTTTTCAAAATTTAGAATTTTGATATTTTGACTTAAATTGATAAAGCTAGTCATAAGTAGTATAAAATGTCCTTCGAAAAGTCTTTGCGATGAAAATTGTGGAAAATATCGAAGAAAAACCCTTAATTTAGGTGTAAATTTGTGATAAGGGTCCCCCCTTACAACATTTTCAAAATTTTTCAAAATTTAGAATTTTGATATTTTGATTTAAATTGATAAAGCTAGTCATAAGTAGTATAAAAAGTCCTTCGAAAAGTGTTTGCGATAAAAATATCGAAGAAAAACCCTTAATTTAGGTGTAGATTTGTGATAAGGGTCCCCCCTTACAACATTTTCAAAATTTTTCAAAATTTAGAATTTTGATATTTTGACTTAAATTGATAAAGCTAGTAATAAGTAGTATAAAATGTCCTTCGAAAAGTCTTTGCGATGAAAATTGCGGAAAATATCGAATAAAAACCCTTAATTTAGGTGTAAATTTGTGATAAGGGTCCCCCCTTACAACATTTTCAAAATTTTTCAAAATTTAGAATTTTGATATTTTGACTTAAATTGATAAAGCTAGTCATAAGTAGTATAAAAAGTCCTTCGAAAAGTCTTTGCGATGAAAATTGTGGAAAATATCGAAGAAAAACCCTTAATTTAGGTGTAAATTTGTGATAAGGGTCCCCCGTTACAACATTTTCAAAATTTTTCAAAATTTAGAATTTTGATATTTTGACTTAAATTGATAAAGCTAGTCATAAGTAGTATAAAAAGTCCTTCGAAAAGTCTTTGCGATGAAAATTGTGGAAAATATCGAAGAAAAACCCTTATTTTAGGTGTAAATTTGTGATAAGGGTCCCCCGTTACATTTTCAAAATTTTTCAAAATTTAGAATTTTGATATTTTGACTTAAATTGATAAAGCTAGTCATAAGTAGTATAAAATGTCCTTCGAAAAGTCTTTGCGATGAAAATTGTGGAAAATATAGAATAAAAACCTTTAATTAGGCCATGGATTTTAAAAAAATTCATGGACTATTGTGTTTGTCGGAACGGAAATGTGCGTAACAGGCAGAAGGAGTCATCTCCGACCCCATAAACTATATATATTCTGAATCAGTATCAGTAGCCGAGTCGATTGAGCCATGTCTGTCTGTCCGTCTGTCCGTCTGACCGTCTGTCCGTCTGTCCGTCTGTCTGTCTGTATGAACACCTGGATCTCAGAAACTATAAGAGCTAGAGTCATCAAATTTTGCGACAACATACATATATATTGCAGTGTCTCAAAGTTTTTGTAAAATTTGGACACGCCCCTTCCCGCCTCTGTAAATCAGTAATAACTATTTAACAACTACAATATTAGCTCAACAACCAAAGTTGTATATCTTACATGACAAATACCTTGCCACGGGCGTTATGTGAAAATTTCATTTGAATCGGACTATAAATAAGTGAGATATGATACGAATTAAACTCACTTTGAACATATATACTTAAGCAGACCTAATTTACACAAGCATACCGAGGTTCAAATCTAGCGTCAGACACACAGTATTTTAGACTTTTTATTTGCATTGTATGGTAACAGAATTGGTTCACAATGCAGCTTTGCCGATGGGCTAAGGAGTGAGGCAATGGCCGAGTGGTTAGAGTGGCGGACGGCAAATTAAATTGACTGTGAGAGAGTGCGTGTGTGTGTGTTCAACTATATAGTTTTTCCTTATTTTGTTTTCATACTATGTTATGCAATAAAATTATAATAGTTACAAATAATATTTATCATTTATAAATAAAGTTTACTATTTTCATTATATTTAGCACACATCAAAAAGACGCGAGCCAAAAGTAAACAATGCGTTCTTCAACACCGTCACTCTCCGTATTTTGCCTGTTATGACTTTGCAAGTTCAATATGATTCTTATTGGATATTGTTATTTTGTCTTGCTCTCAATATTTTGGAATTAGAATGCTAGAACATAACAGCGATCATAAGACTGTGGCGACGCAGCCTCATCGATATGAGCCCGATCTGGCAGCCCGGCACCATCATAAGCAGACGATAGTTCCACCGTTTCACTACAAGCCCTTTAAAAGTTGTGAATGTGTGAGTGGGACGCCCATACATATATATCCACATGTTTTGTATTGGCATCCCACTTCAACACACATTATTGCATGCATGTATGTACATGCATATGTACAATACAATTAGATTTGGAGTTGCTGTTGTATACCAACGAAAGAAAACTGACTTCTAATTACATATATTGCGTACCAAAAACTTAAAAAAACCGCCCCTTTTCAATGTTATTGAGCTTTTAAAATATTTTAATGAAAAATAATGAAAAACAAAAACTTTCACATGCCGATCGCGGTAGCAATCGAACTCCGAAACACGGTCAACATTGTTGGCCTTACAGTCCGAGAAATAATCCACTCAGCCACTGAATAACTCTAGCTAGTGTCAAAAATCAACAAGAAGCACATGAAATCAATTTTGGTACACGCTAGAAATGCATACATATATCTATTGCCCTCTCGCTCAGTCTAATGGTTGCGCCACTTCGCTTCTGCTTTGTCTATGCGTTCTTCTTCTTCTGTTCGTTAATTCAAATTGCGCGTGTCGTCGTAAACTGTATAAAATTGATCTCCGCCAAATTTTTAATATTAATCCAAATAAAGCGCAATTTTCATTGCGAGTTTTAATAAATATCCGAATATAATTAAGTTATCTATGTCTGCAGATTGCAGAAATTAATTAATTTGGGGAACATTTAAGTTGCGGAGAACATCTCAAGTTGACTCACCAAAATTTAACTTTTTAAGAACAACTAGCCCCATTACATGTGCTGTAACTTCCCCTTGGTAATGATTATTTTTGATAATCGGTGGAAAATTCGAGCGGCGATTCTATTCTGTTATTTACAAACTTGTTTACGGTATACTAAGATAATCCATGGCCTTATACAGTCAGCACCTGACTGTAGCGTTTGTATTTTTTAGGTGTAAATTTGTGATAAGGGTCCCCCCTTACAACATTTTCAAAATTTTTTAAAATTTAGAATTTGGATATTTTGACTTAAATTGATAAAGCTAGTACTAAGTTGTATAAAATGTCCTTCGAAAAGTCTTTGCGATGAAAATTGTGGAAAATATCGAAGAAAAACCCTTAATTTAGGTGTAAATTTGTGATAAGGGTCCCCCCTTACAGCATTTTCAAAATTTTTAAAAATTTTGAATTTTGATATTTTGATTTAAATTGATAAATCTAGTCATAAGTAGTATAAAAAGTCCTTCGAACAGTGTTTGCGATAAAAATATCGAAGAAAAACACTTAATTTTGGTGTAAATTTGTGATAAGGGTCCCCCTTTACAACATTTTCAAAATTTTTAAAAATTTTGAATTTTGATATTTTGACTTAAATTGATAAAGCTAGTCATAAGTAGTGTTAAAAGTCCTTCGAAAAAGTCCTGCGACAACATTTTCAAAATTTTTCAAAATTTAGAATTTTGATATTTTGACTTAAATTGCTAAAGCTAGTCATAAGTAGTATAAAATGTCCTTCGAAAAGTCTTTGCGATGAAAATTGTGGAAAATATCGAAGAAAAACCCTTAATTTAGGTGTAAATTTGTGATAAGGGTCCACCGTTACAACATTTTAAAAATTTTTTAAAATTTAGAATTTTGATATTTTGACTTAAATTGCTAAAGCTAGTCATAAGTAGTATAAAATGTCCTTCGAAAAGTCTTTGCGATGAAAATTGTGGAAAATATCGAAGAAAAACCCTTAATTTAGGTATAAATTTGTGATAAGGGTCCCCCCTTACAACATTTTCAAAATTTTCCAAAATTTAGAATTTTGATATTTTGACTTAAATTGCTAAAGCTAGTCATAAGTAGTATAAAATGTCCTTCGAAAAGTCTTTGCGATGAAAATTGTGAAAAATATCGAATAAAAACCCTTAATTTAGGTGTAAATTTGAGATAAGGGTCCACCGTTACAACATTTTCAAAATTTTTCAAAATTTAGAATTTAGATATTTTGACTTAAATTGCTAAAGCTAGTCATAAGTAGTATAAAATGTCCTTCGAAAAGTCTTTGCGATGAAAATTGTGGAAAATATCGAAGAAAAACCCTTAATTTAGGTGTAAATTTGTGATAAGGGTGCCGCTTACAACATTTTCAAAATTTTTCAAAATTTAGAATTTTGATATTTTGACTTAAATTGATAAAGCTAGTCATAAGTAGTATAAAAAGTCCTTCGAAAAAGTCCTGTGATGAAAATTGTAGAAAATATCGAAGAAAAACGCTTAATTTAGGTGTAAATTTGTGATAAGGGTCCCCCGTTACAACATTTTCAAAATTTTTCAAAATTTAGAATTTTGATATTTTGACTTAAATTGATAAAGCTAGTCATAAGTAGTGTAAAAAGTCCTTCGAAAAAGTCCTGCGATGAAAATTGTAGAAAATATCGAAGAAAAACCCTTAATTTAGGTGTAAATTTGTGATAAGGGTCCCCCCTTACAACATTTTTAAAATTTTCCAAAATTTAGAATTTTGATATTTTGACTTAAATTGATAAAGCTAGTCATAAGTAGTATAAAATGTCCTTCGAAAAGTCTTTGCGATGAAAATTGTGGAAAATATCGAAGAAAAACCCTTAATTTAGGTGTAAATTTGTAATAAGGGTCCCCGTTACAACATTTTCAAAATTTTTCAAAATTTAGAATTTTGATATTTTGACTTAAATTGATAAAGCTAGTACTGAGTTGTATAAAATGTCCTTCGAAAAGTCTTTGCGATGAAAATTGTGGAAAACATCGAAGAAAAAATGTAGGTGTAAATTTGTGATAAGGGTCCCCCCTTACAACATTTTTAAAATTTTCCAAAATTTAGAATTTTGATATTTTGACTTAAATTGATAAAGCTAGTCATAAGTAGTATAAAATGTCCTTCGAAAAGTCTTTGCGATGAAAATTGTGGAAAATATCGAAGAAAAACCCTTAATTTAGGTGTAAATTTGTAATAAGGGTCCCCCGTTACAACATTTTCAAAATTTTTCAAAATTTAGAATTTTGATATTTTGACTTAAATTGATAAAGCTAGTACTGAGTTGTATAAAATGTCCTTCGAAAAGTCTTTGCGATGAAAATTGTGGAAAACATCGAAGAAAAAATGTAGGTGTAAATTTGTGATAAGGGTCCCCCCTTACAACATTTTTAAAATTTTCCAAAATTTAGAATTTTGATATTTTGACTTAAATTGATAAAGCTAGTCATAAGTAGTATAAAATGTCCTTCGAATAGTCTTTGCGATGAAAATTGTGGAAAATATCGAAGAAAAACCCTTAATTTAGGTGTAAATTTGTGATAACATTTTCAAAATTTTTCAAAATTAAGAATTTTGATATTTTGACTTAAATTGATAAAGCTAGTCATAAGTAGTATAAAATGTCCTTCGAAAAGTCTTCGCGATGAAAATTGTGGAAAATATGGAATAAAAACCCTTAATTTAGGTGTAAATTTGTGATAAGGGTCCCCCCTTTTCAACATTTTCAAAATTTTTTAAAATTTAGAATTTTGATATTTTGACTTAAATTGATAAAGCTAGTACTAAGTTGTATAAAATGTCCTTCGAAAAGTCTTTGCGATGAAAATTGTGGAAAATATCGAAGAAAAACCCTTAATTTAGGTGTAAATTTGTGATAGAGGTCCCCCCTTACAACATTTTCAAAATTTTTAAAAATTTAGAATTTTGATATTTTGATTTAAATTGATAAAGCTAGTCATAAGTAGTATAAAAAGTCCTTCGAAAAGTCTTTGCGATAAAAATATCGAAGAAAAACCCTTAATTTAGGTGTAAATTTGTGATAAGGGTCCCCCCTTACAACATTTTCAAAATTTAGAATTTTGATATTTTGACTTAAATTGATAAAGCTAGTACAAAGTTGTATAAAATGTCCTTCGAAAAGTCTTTGCGATGAAAATTGTAGAAAATATCGAAGAAAAACCCTTAATTTAGGTGTAAATTTGTGATAAGGGTCCCCCCTTACAACATTTTTAAAATTTTCCAAAATTTAGAATTTTGATATTTTGACTTAAATTGATAAAGCTAGTCATAAGTAGTATAAAATGTCCTTCGAAAAGTCTTTGCGATGAAAATTGTGGAAAATATCGACGAAAAACCCTTAATTTAGGTGTAAATTTGTGATAAGGGTCCCCCGTTACAACATTTTCAAAATTTTTCAAAACTTAGAATTTTGATATTTTGACTTAAATTGATAAAGCTAGTACTAAGTTGTATAAAGTGTCCTTCGAAAAGTCTTTGCGATGAAAATTGTGGAAAATATCGAAGAAAACCCCTTAATTTAGGTATAAATTTGTGATAAGGGTCCCCCTTACAACATTTTTAAAATTTTCCAAAATTTAGAATTTTGATATTTTGACTTAAATTGATAAAGCTAGTCATAAGTAGTATAAAATGTCCTTCGAAAAGTCTTTGCGATGAAAATTGTGGAAAATATCGAAGAAAAACCCTTAATTTAGGTGTAAATTTGTGATAACATTTTCAAAATTTTTCAAAATTTAGAATTTTGATATTTTGACTTAAATTGATAAAGCTAGTCATAAGTAGTATAAAATGTCCTTCGAAAAGTCTTCGCGATGAAAATTGTGGAAAATATCGAATAAAAACCCTTAATTTAGGTGTAAATTTGTGATAAGGGTCCCCCTTACAACATTTTCAAAATTTTTTAAAATTTAGAATTTTGATATTTTGACTTAAATTGATAAAGCTAGTCATAAGTTGTATAAAATGTCCTTCGAAAAGTCTTTGCGATGAAAATTGTGGAAAATATCGAATAAAAACCCTTAATTTAGGTGTAAATTTGTGATAAGGGTCCCCCCTTACAACATTTTCAAAATTTTTAAAAATTTAGAATTTTGATATTTTGATTTAAATGGATAAAGCTAGTCATAAGTAGTATAAAAAGTCCTTCGAAAAGTCTTTGCGATAAAAATATCGAAGAAAAACCCTTAATTTAGGTGTAAATTTGTGATAAGGGTCCCCCCTTACAACATTTTCAAAATTTAGAATTTTGATATTTTGACTTAAATTGATAAAGCTAGTCATAAGTAGTATAAAAAGTCCTTCGAAAAAGTCCTGCGATGAAAATTGTAGAAAATATCGAAGAAAAACCCTTAATTTAGGTGTAAATTTGTGATAAGGGTCCCCCCTTACAACATTTTTAAAATTTTTCAAAATTTAGAATTTTGATATTTTGACTTAAATTGATAAAGCTAGTCATAAGTAGTATAAAAAGTCCTTCGAAAAGTCTTTGCGATAAAAATATCGAAGAAAAACCCTTAATTTAGGTGTAAATTTGTGATAAGGGTCCCCACTTACAACATTTTCAAAATTTTTCAAAATTTAGAATTTTGATATTTTGACTTAAATTGATAAAGCTAGTCAGTCATAAGTAGTGTAAAAAGTCCTTCGAAAAAGTCCTGCGATGAAAATTGTAGAAAATATCGAAGAAAAACCCTTAATTTAGGTGTAAATTTGTGATAAGGGTCCACCCTACAACATTTTTAAAATTTTACAAAATTTAGAATTTTGATATTTTGACTTAAATTGATAAAGCTAGTCATAAGTAGTATAAAATGTCCTTCGAAAAGTCTTTGCGATGAAAATTGTGGAAAATATCGAAGAAAAACCCTTAATTTAGGTGTAAATTTGTGATAAGGGTCCCCCGTTACAACATTTTCAAAATTTTTCAAAACTTAGAATTTTGATATTTTGACTTAAATTGATAAAGCTAGTACTAAGTTGTATAAAGTGTCCTTCGAAAAGTCTTTGCGATGAAAATTGTGGAAAATATCGAAGAAAACCCCTTAATTTAGGTATAAATTTGTGATAAGGGTCCCCCCTTACAACATTTTTAAAATTTTCCAAAATTTAGAATTTTGATATTTTGACTTAAGTTGATAAAGCTAGTCATAAGTAGTATAAAATGTCCTTCGAAAAGTCTTTGCGATGAAAATTGTGGAAAATATCGAAGAAAAACCCTTAATTTAGGCGTAAATTTGTGATAACATTTTCAAAATTTTTCAAAATTTAGAATTTTGATATTTTGACTTAAATTGATAAAGCTAGTCATAAGTAGTATAAAATGTCCTTCGAAAAGTCTTCGCGATGAAAATTGTGGAAAATATCGAATAAAAACCCTTAATTTAGGTGTAAATTTGTGATAAGGGTCCCCCCTTACAACATTTTCAAAATTTTTTAAAATTTAGAATTTTGATATTTTGACTTAAATTGATAAAGCTAGTCATAAGTAGTATAAAAAGTCCTTCGAAAAGTCTTTGCGATAAAAATATCGAAGAAAAACCCTTAATTTAGGTGTAAATTTGTGATAAGGGTCCACCGTTACAACATTTTCAAAATTTTTCAAAATTTAGAATTTTGATATTTTGACTTAAATTGCTAAAGCTAGTCATAAGTAGTATAAAATGTCCTTCGAAAAGTCTTTGCGATGAAAATTGTGGAAAATATGGCTAGTCATAAGTAGTGTAAAAGTCCTTCGAAAAAGTCCTGCGATGAAAATTGTAGAAAATATCGAAGAAAAACCCTTAATTTAGGTGTCAATTTGTGATAAGGGTCCCCCCTTACAATATTTTCAAAATTTTTCCAAATTTAGAATTTTGATATTTTGACTTAAATTGATAAAGCTAGTAATAAGTAGTATAAAATGTCCTTCGAAAAGTCTTTGCGATGAATATTGTGGAAAATATCGAAGAAAAACCCTTAATTTAGGTGTAAATTTGTGATAAGGGTCCACCGTTACATTTTAAAAATTTTTCAAAATTTAGAATTTTGATATTTTGACTTAAATTGCTAAAGCTAGTCATAAGTAGTAAAAAATGTCCTTCGAAAAGTCTTTGCGATGAAAATTGTGGAAAATATCGAAGAAAAACCCTTAATTTAGGTGTAAATTTGTGATAAGGGTCCCCCCTTACAACATTTTCTAAATTTTTAAAAATTTTTCAAAATTTAGAATTTTGATATTTTGACTTAAATTGATAAAGCTAGTCATAAGTAGTAAAAAGTCCTTCGAAAAAGTCCTGCGATGAAAATTGTAGAAAATATCGAAGAAAAACCCTTAATTTAGGTGTAAATTTGTGATAAGGGTCCCCACTTACAACATTTTTAAAATTTTAAAAAATTTAGAATTTTGATATTTTGACTTAAATTGATAAAGCTAGTCATAAGTAGTATAAAATGTCCTTCGAAAAGTCTTTGCGATGAAAATTGTGGAAAATATCGAAGAAAAACCCTTAATTTAGGTGTAAATTTGTGATAACATTTTCAAAATTTTTCAAAATTTAGAATTTTGATATTTTGACTTAAATTGATAAAGCTAGTCATAAGTAGTGTAAAAAGTCCTTCGAAAAAGTCCTGCGATGAAAATTGTAGAAAATATCGAAGAAAAACCCTTAATTTAGGTGTAAATTTGTGATAAGTGTCCCCCCTTACAACATTTTCAAAATTTTTCAAAATTTAGAATTTTGATATTTTGACTTTAATTGATAAAGCTGGTAATAAGTTGTATAAAATGTCCTTCGAAAAGTCTTTGCGATGGAAATTGTGGAAAATATCGAAGAAAAACCCTTAATTTAGGTGTAAATTTGTGATAAGGGTCCCCCCTTACAACATTTTCAAAATTTTTCAAAATTTAGAATTTTGATATTTTGACTTAAATTGATAAAGCTAGTCATAAGTAGTAAAAAGTCCTTCGAAAAAGTCCTGCGATGAAAATTGTAGAAAATATCGAATAAAAACCCTTAATTTAGGTGTAAATTTGTGATAAGGGTCCCCCCTTACAACATTTTCAAAATTTTTAAAAATTTAGAATTTTGATATTTTGATTTAAATGGATAAAGCTAGTCATAAGTAGTATAAAAAGTCCTTCGAAAAGTCTTTGCGATAAAAATATCGAAGAAAAACCCTTAATTTAGGTGTAAATTTGTGATAAGGGTCCCCCCTTACAACATTTTCAAAATTTAGAATTTTGATATTTTGACTTAAATTGATAAAGCTAGTCATAAGTAGTATAAAAAGTCCTTCGAAAAAGTCCTGCGATGAAAATTGTAGAAAATATCGAAGAAAAACCCTTAATTTAGGTGTAAATTTGTGATAAGGGTCCCCCCTTACAACATTTTTAAAATTTTTCAAAATTTAGAATTTTGATATTTTGACTTAAATTGATAAAGCTAGTCATAAGTAGTATAAAAAGTCCTTCGAAAAGTCTTTGCGATAAAAATATCGAAGAAAAACCCTTAATTTAGGTGTAAATTTGTGATAAGGGTCCCCACTTACAACATTTTCAAAATTTTTCAAAATTTAGAATTTTGATATTTTGACTTAAATTGATAAAGCTAGTCAGTCATAAGTAGTGTAAAAAGTCCTTCGAAAAAGTCCTGCGATGAAAATTGTAGAAAATATCGAAGAAAAACCCTTAATTTAGGTGTAAATTTGTGATAAGGGTCCACCCTTACAACATTTTTAAAATTTTACAAAATTTAGAATTTTGATATTTTGACTTAAATTGATAAAGCTAGTCATAAGTAGTATAAAATGTCCTTCGAAAAGTCTTTGCGATGAAAATTGTGGAAAATATCGAAGAAAAACCCTTAATTTAGGTGTAAATTTGTGATAAGGGTCCCCCTGTTACAACATTTTCAAAATTTTTCAAAACTTAGAATTTTGATATTTTGACTTAAATTGATAAAGCTAGTACTAAGTTGTATAAAGTGTCCTTCGAAAAGTCTTTGCGATGAAAATTGTGGAAAATATCGAAGAAAACCCCTTAATTTAGGTATAAATTTGTGATAAGGGTCCCCCTTACAACATTTTTAAAATTTTCCAAAATTTAGAATTTTGATATTTTGACTTAAGTTGATAAAGCTAGTCATAAGTAGTATAAAATGTCCTTCGAAAAGTCTTTGCGATGAAAATTGTGGAAAATATCGAAGAAAAACCCTTAATTTAGGCGTAAATTTGTGATAACATTTTCAAAATTTTTCAAAATTTAGAATTTTGATATTTTGACTTAAATTGATAAAGCTAGTCATAAGTAGTATAAAATGTCCTTCGAAAAGTCTTCGCGATGAAAATTGTGGAAAATATCGAATAAAAACCCTTAATTTAGGTGTAAATTTGTGATAAGGGTCCCCCTTACAACATTTTCAAAATTTTTTAAAATTTAGAATTTTGATATTTTGACTTAAATTGATAAAGCTAGTCATAAGTAGTATAAAAAGTCCTTCGAAAAGTCTTTGCGATAAAAATATCGAAGAAAAACCCTTAATTTAGGTGTAAATTTGTGATAAGGGTCCACCGTTACAACATTTTCAAAATTTTTCAAAATTTAGAATTTTGATATTTTGACTTAAATTGCTAAAGCTAGTCATAAGTAGTATAAAATGTCCTTCGAAAAGTCTTTGCGATGAAAATTGTGGAAAATATGGCTAGTCATAAGTAGTGTAAAAGTCCTTCGAAAAAGTCCTGCGATGAAAATTGTAGAAAATATCGAAGAAAAACCCTTAATTTAGGTGTCAATTTGTGATAAGGGTCCCCCCTTACAATATTTTCAAAATTTTTCCAAATTTAGAATTTTGATATTTTGACTTAAATTGATAAAGCTAGTAATAAGTAGTATAAAATGTCCTTCGAAAAGTCTTTGCGATGAATATTGTGGAAAATATCGAAGAAAAACCCTTAATTTAGGTGTAAATTTGTGATAAGGGTCCACCGTTACATTTTAAAAATTTTTCAAAATTTAGAATTTTGATATTTTGACTTAAATTGCTAAAGCTAGTCATAAGTAGTAAAAAATGTCCTTCGAAAAGTCTTTGCGATGAAAATTGTGGAAAATATCGAAGAAAAACCCTTAATTTAGGTGTAAATTTGTGATAAGGGTCCCCCCTTACAACATTTTCTAAATTTTTAAAAATTTTTCAAAATTTAGAATTTTGATATTTTGACTTAAATTGATAAAGCTAGTCATAAGTAGTAAAAAGTCCTTCGAAAAAGTCCTGCGATGAAAATTGTAGAAAATATCGAAGAAAAACCCTTAATTTAGGTGTAAATTTGTGATAAGGGTCCCCACTTACAACATTTTTAAAATTTTAAAAAATTTAGAATTTTGATATTTTGACTTAAATTGATAAAGCTAGTCATAAGTAGTATAAAATGTCCTTCGAAAAGTCTTTGCGATGAAAATTGTGGAAAATATCGAAGAAAAACCCTTAATTTAGGTGTAAATTTGTGATAACATTTTCAAAATTTTTCAAAATTTAGAATTTTGATATTTTGACTTAAATTGATAAAGCTAGTCATAAGTAGTGTAAAAAGTCCTTCGAAAAAGTCCTGCGATGAAAATTGTAGAAAATATCGAAGAAAAACCCTTAATTTAGGTGTAAATTTGTGATAAGTGTCCCCCCTTACAACATTTTCAAAATTTTTCAAAATTTAGAATTTTGATATTTTGACTTTAATTGATAAAGCTGGTAATAAGTTGTATAAAATGTCCTTCGAAAAGTCTTTGCGATGGAAATTGTGGAAAATATCGAAGAAAAACCCTTAATTTAGGTGTAAATTTGTGATAAGGGTCCCCCCTTACAACATTTTCAAAATTTTTCAAAATTTAGAATTTTGATATTTTGACTTAAATTGATAAAGCTAGTCATAAGTAGTAAAAAGTCCTTCGAAAAAGTCCTGCGATGAAAATTGTAGAAAATATCGAAGAAAAACCCTTAATTTAGGTGTAAATTTGTGATAAGGGTCCCCACTTACAACATTTTTAAAATTTTAAAAAATTTAGAATTTTGATATTTTGACTTAAATTGATAAAGCTAGTCATAAGTAGTATAAAATGTCCTTCGAAAAGTCTTTGCGATGAAAATTGTGGAAAATATCGAAGAAAAACCCTTAATTTAGGTGTAAATTTGTGATAACATTTTCAAAATTTTTCAAAATTTAGAATTTTGATATTTTGACTTAAATTGATAAAGCTAGTCATAAGTAGTGTAAAAAGTCCTTCGAAAAAGTCCTGCGATGAAAATTGTAGAAAATATCGAAGAAAAACCCTTAATTTAGGTGTAAATTTGTGATAAGTGTCCCCCCTTACAACATTTTCAAAATTTTTCAAAATTTAGAATTTTGATATTTTGACTTTAATTGATAAAGCTGGTAATAAGTTGTATAAAATGTCCTTCGAAAAGTCTTTGCGATGGAAATTGTGGAAAATATCGAAGAAAAACCCTTAATTTAGGTGTAAATTTGTGATAAGGGTCCCCCCTTACAACATTTTCAAAATTTTTCAAAATTTAGAATTTTGATATTTTGACTTAAATTGATAAAGCTAGTCATAAGTAGTATAAAATGTCCTTCGAAAAGTCTTTGCGATGAAAATTGTAGAAAATATCGAAGAAAAACCCTTAATTTAGGTGTAAATTTGTGATAAGGGTCCCCCGTTACAACATTTTCAAAATTTTTCAAAATTTAGAATTTTGATATTTTGACTTAAATTGATAAAGCTAGTCAAAGTAGTATAATATGTCCTTCGAAAAGTCTTCGCGATGAAAATTGTGGAAAATATCGAATAAAAACCCTTAATTTAGGTGTAAATTTGTGATAAGGGTCCCCCCTTACAACATTTTCAAAATTTTTAAAATTTAGAATTTTGATATTTTGACTTAAATTGATAAAGCTAGTACTAAGTTGTATAAAATGTCCTTCGAAAAGTCTTTGCGATGAAAATTGTGGAAAATATCGAAGAAAAACCCTTAATTTAGGTGTAAATTTGTGATAAGGGTCCACCGTTACAACATTTTCAAAATTTTTCAAAATTTAGAATTTTGATATTTTGACTTAAATTGCTAAAGCCATTCATAAGTAGTATAAAAAGTCCTTCGAAAAGTGTTTGCGATAAAAATATCGAAGAAAAACCCTTAATTTTGGTGTAAATTTGTGATAAGGGTCCCCCCTTACAACATTTTCAAAATTTTTCAAAATTTAGAATTTTGATATTTTGACTTAAATTGATAAAGCTAGTCATAAGTAGTATAAAAAGTCCTTCGAAAAGTCTTTGCAATGAAAATTGTGGAAAATATCGAAGAAAAACCCTTAATTTAGGTGTAAATTTGTGATAAGGGTCCCCCCTTACAACATTTTCAAAATTTTCCAAAATTTAGAATTTTGATATTTTGACTTAAATTGATAAAGCTAGTCATAAGTAGTATAAAATGTCCTTCGAAAAGTCTTTGCGATGAAAATTGTGGAAAATATCGAAGAAAAACCCTTAATTTAGGTGTAAATTTGTGATAACATTTTCAAAATTTTTCAAAATTTAGAATTTTGATATTTTGACTTTAATTGATAAAGCTGGTAATAAGTAGTATAAAATGTCGTTCGAAAAGTCTTTGCGATGAAAATTGTGGAAAATATCGAAGAAAAACCCTTAATTTAGGTGTAAATTTGTGATAAGGGTCCCCCGTTACAACATTTTCAAAATTTTTAAAAATTTAGAATTTTGTTATTTTGATTTAAATTGATAAAGCTAGTCATAAGTTGTATAAAAAGTCCTTCGAAAAGTCTTTGCGATAAAAATATCGAAAAAAAACCCTTAATTTAGGTGTAAATTTGTGATAAGGGTCCACCGTTACAACATTTTCAAAATTTTTCAAAATTTAGAATTTTGATATTTTGACTTAAATTGATAAAGCTAGTCATAAGTAGTATAAAAAGTCCTTCGAAAAAGTCCTGCGATGAAAATTGTGGAAAATATCGAAGAAAAACCCTTAAATTAGGTGTAAATTTGTGATAAGGGTCCACCGTTACAACATTTTAAAAACTTTTCAAAATTTAGAATTTTGATATTTTGACTTAAATTGATAAAGCTAGTCATAAGTAGTATAAAATGTCCTTCGAAAAGTCTTTGCGATGAAAATTGTGGAAAATATCGAAGAAAAACCCTTAATTTAGGTGTAAATTTGTGATAAGGGTCCCCCCTTACAACATTTTCAAAATTTAGAATTTTGATATTTTGACTTAAATTGATAAAGCTAGTCATAAGTAGTATAAAAAGTCCTTCGAAAAAGTCCTGCGATGAAAATTGTAGAAAATATCGAAGAAAAACCCTTAATTTAGGTGTAAATTTGTGATAAGGGTCCCCCCTTACAACATTTTTAAAATTTTTCAAAATTTAGAATTTTGATATTTTGACTTAAATTGATAAAGCTAGTCATAAGTAGTATAAAAAGTCCTTCGAAAAAGTCCTGCGATGAAAATTGTAGAAAATATCGAAGAAAAACCCTTAATTTAGGTGTAAATTTGTGATAAGGGTCCCCCCTTACAACATTTTCAAAATTTTTCAAAATTTAGAATTTTGATATTTTGACTTAAATTGATAAAGCTAGTCATAAGTAGTATAAAATGTCCTTCGAAAAGTCTTTGCGATGAAAATTGTAGAAAATATCGAAGAAAAACCCTTAATTTAGGTGTAAATTTGTGATAAGGGTCCCCGTTACAACATTTTCAAAATTTTTCAAAATTTAGAATTTTGATATTTTGACTTAAATTGATAAAGCTAGTCAAAGTAGTATAATATGTCCTTCGAAAAGTCTTCGCGATGAAAATTGTGGAAAATATCGAATAAAAACCCTTAATTTAGGTGTAAATTTGTGATAAGGGTCCCCCCTTACAACATTTTCAAAATTTTTTAAAATTTAGAATTTTGATATTTTGACTTAAATTGATAAAGCTAGTACTAAGTTGTATAAAATGTCCTTCGAAAAGTCTTTGCGATGAAAATTGTGGAAAATATCGAAGAAAAACCCTTAATTTAGGTGTAAATTTGTGATAAGGGTCCACCGTTACAACATTTTCAAAATTTTTCAAAATTTAGAATTTTGATATTTTGACTTAAATTGCTAAAGCCATTCATAAGTAGTATAAAAAGTCCTTCGAAAAGTGTTTGCGATAAAAATATCGAAGAAAAACCCTTAATTTTGGTGTAAATTTGTGATAAGGGTCCCCCTTACAACATTTTCAAAATTTTTCAAAATTTAGAATTTTGATATTTTGACTTAAATTGATAAAGCTAGTCATAAGTAGTATAAAAAGTCCTTCGAAAAGTCTTTGCAATGAAAATTGTGGAAAATATCGAAGAAAAACCCTTAATTTAGGTGTAAATTTGTGATAAGGGTCCCCCTTACAACATTTTCAAAATTTTCCAAAATTTAGAATTTTGATATTTTGACTTAAATTGATAAAGCTAGTCATAAGTAGTATAAAATGTCCTTCGAAAAGTCTTTGCGATGAAAATTGTGGAAAATATCGAAGAAAAACCCTTAATTTAGGTGTAAATTTGTGATAACATTTTCAAAATTTTTCAAAATTTAGAATTTTGATATTTTGACTTTAATTGATAAAGCTGGTAATAAGTAGTATAAAATGTCGTTCGAAAAGTCTTTGCGATGAAAATTGTGGAAAATATCGAAGAAAAACCCTTAATTTAGGTGTAAATTTGTGATAAGGGTCCCCCGTTACAACATTTTCAAAATTTTTAAAAATTTAGAATTTTGTTATTTTGATTTAAATTGATAAAGCTAGTCATAAGTTGTATAAAAAGTCCTTCGAAAAGTCTTTGCGATAAAAATATCGAAAAAAACCCTTAATTTAGGTGTAAATTTGTGATAAGGGTCCACCGTTACAACATTTTCAAAATTTTTCAAAATTTAGAATTTTGATATTTTGACTTAAATTGATAAAGCTAGTCATAAGTAGTATAAAAAGTCCTTCGAAAAAGTCCTGCGATGAAAATTGTGGAAAATATCGAAGAAAAACCCTTAAATTAGGTGTAAATTTGTGATAAGGGTCCACCGTTACAACATTTTAAAAACTTTTCAAAATTTAGAATTTTGATATTTTGACTTAAATTGATAAAGCTAGTCATAAGTAGTATAAAATGTCCTTCGAAAAGTCTTTGCGATGAAAATTGTGGAAAATATCGAAGAAAAACCCTTAATTTAGGTGTAAATTTGTGATAAGGGTCCCCCTTACAACATTTTCAAAATTTAGAATTTTGATATTTTGACTTAAATTGATAAAGCTAGTCATAAGTAGTATAAAAAGTCCTTCGAAAAAGTCCTGCGATGAAAATTGTAGAAAATATCGAAGAAAAACCCTTAATTTAGGTGTAAATTTGTGATAAGGGTCCCCCCTTACAACATTTTTAAAATTTTTCAAAATTTAGAATTTTGATATTTTGACTTAAATTGATAAAGCTAGTCATAAGTAGTATAAAAAGTCCTTCGAAAAGTTTTTGCGATAAAAATATCGAAGAAAAACCCTTAATTTAGGTGTAAATTTGTGATAAGGGTCCCCACTTACAACATTTTCAAAATTTTTCAAAATTTAGAATTTTGATATTTTGACTTAAATTGATAAAGCTAGTCAGTCATAAGTAGTGTAAAAAGTCCTTCGAAAAAGTCCTGCGATGAAAATTGTAGAAAATATCGAAGAAAAACCCTTAATTTAGGTGTAAATTTGTGATAAGGGTCCCCCCTTACAACATTTTTAAAATTTTTCAAAATTTAGAATTTTGATATTTTGACTTAAATTGATAAAGCTAGTCATAAGTAGTATAAAATGTCCTTCGAAATATCTTTGCGATGAAAATTGTGGAAAATATCGACGAAA
Source organism: Zaprionus camerounensis (assembly GCA_018904165.1). Taxonomy (NCBI): domain Eukaryota; kingdom Metazoa; phylum Arthropoda; class Insecta; order Diptera; family Drosophilidae; genus Zaprionus; species Zaprionus camerounensis. Next base: position 45,027 of record JAEIFS010000730.1, read on the forward strand.
AACCCTTAATTTAGGTGTAAATTTGTGATAAGGGTCCCCCGTTACAACATTTTCAAAATTTTTCAAAACTTAGAATTTTGATATTTTGACTTAAATTGATAAAGCTAGTACTAAGTTGTATAAAATGTCCTTCGAAAAGTCTTTGCGATGAAAATTGTGGAAAATATCGAAGAAAACCCCTTAATTTAGGTATAAATTTGTGATAAGGGTCCCCCCTTACAACATTTTTAAAATTTTCCAAAATTTAGAATTTTGATATTTTGACTTAAATTGATAAAGCTAGTCATAAGTAGTATAAAATGTCCTTCGAAAAGTCTTTGCGATGAAAATTGTGGAAAATATCGAAGAAAAACCCTTAATTTAGGTGTAAATTTGTGATAACATTTTCAAAATTTTTCAAAATTTAGAATTTTGATATTTTGACTTAAATTGATAAAGCTAGTCATAAGTAGTATAAAATGTCCTTCGAAAAGTCTTCGCGATGAAAATTGTGGAAAATATCGAATAAAAACCCTTAATTTAGGTGTAAATTTGTGATAAGGGTCCCCCCTTACAACATTTTCAAAATTTTTTAAAATTTAGAATTTTGATATTTTGACTTAAATTGATAAAGCTAGTCATAAGTTGTATAAAATGTCCTTCGAAAAGTCTTTGCGATGAAAATTGTGGAAAATATCGAATAAAAACCCTTAATTTAGGTGTAAATTTGTGATAAGGGTCCCCCCTTACAACATTTTCAAAATTTTTAAAAATTTAGAATTTTGATATTTTGATTTAAATTGATAAAGCTAGTCATAAGTAGTATAAAAAGTCCTTCGAAAAGTCTTTGCGATAAAAATATCGAAGAAAAACCCTTAATTTAGGTGTAAATTTGTGATAAGGGTCCCCCCTTACAACATTTTCAAAATTTAGAATTTTGATATTTTGACTTAAATTGATAAAGCTAGTCATAAGTAGTATAAAAAGTACTTCGAAAAAGTCCTGCGATGAAAATTGTAGAAAATATCGAAGAAAAACCCTTAATTTAGGTGTAAATTTGTGATAAGGGTCCCCCCTTACAACATTTTTAAAATTTTTCAAAATTTAGAATTTTGATATTTTGACTTAAATTGATAAAGCTAGTCATAAGTAGTATAAAAAGTCCTTCGAAAAGTCTTTGCGATAAAAATATCGAAGAAAAACCCTTAATTTAGGTGTAAATTTGTGATAAGGGTCCCCACTTACAACATTTTCAAAATTTTTCAAAATTTAGAATTTTGATATTTTGACTTAAATTGATAAAGCTAGTCAGTCATAAGTAGTGTAAAAAGTCCTTCGAAAAAGTCCTGCGATGAAAATTGTAGAAAATATCGAAGAAAAACCCTTAATTTAGGTGTAAATTTGTGATAAGGGTCCACCCTTACAACATTTTTAAAATTTTTCAAAATTTAGAATTTTGATATTTTGACTTAAATTGATAAAGCTAGTCATAAGTAGTATAAAATGTCCTTCGAAAAGTCTTTGCGATGAAAATTGTGGAAAATATCGAAGAAAAACCCTTAATTTAGGTGTAAATTTGTGATAAGGGTCCCCCGTTACAACATTTTCAAAATTTTTCAAAACTTAGAATTTTGATATTTTGACTTAAATTGATAAAGCTAGTACTAAGTTGTATAAAGTGTCCTTCGAAAAGTCTTTGCGATGAAAATTGTGGAAAATATCGAAGAAAACCCCTTAATTTAGGTATAAATTTGTGATAAGGGTGCCCCCTTACAACATTTTAAAATTTTCCAAAATTTAGAATTTTGATATTTTGACTTAAGTTGATAAAGCTAGTCATAAGTAGTATAAAATGTCCTTCGAAAAGTCTTTGCGATGAAAATTGTGGAAAATATCGAAGAAAAACCCTTAATTTAGGTGTAAATTTGTGATAACATTTTCAAAATTTTTCAAAATTTAGAATTTTGATATTTTGACTTAAATTGATAAAGCTAGTCATAAGTAGTATAAAATGTCCTTCGAAAAGTCTTCGCGATGAAAATTGTGGAAAATATCGAATAAAAACCCTTAATTTAGGTGTAAATTTGTGATAAGGGTCCCCCCTTACAACATTTTCAAAATTTTTTAAAATTTAGAATTTTGATATTTTGACTTAAATTGATAAAGCTAGTCATAAGTAGTATAAAAAGTCCTTCGAAAAGTCTTTGCGATAAAAATATCGAAGAAAAACCCTTAATTTAGGTGTAAATTTGTGATAAGGGTCCACCGTTACAACATTTTCAAAATTTTTCAAAATTTAGAATTTTGATATTTTGACTTAAATTGATAAAGCTAGTCATAAGTAGTATAAAAAGTCCTTCGAAAAGTCTTTGCGATAAAAATATCGAAGAAAAACCCTTAATTTAGGTGTAAATTTGTGATAAGGGTCCCCCCTTACAACATTTTCAAAATTTAGAATTTTGATATTTTGACTTAAATTGATAAAGCTAGTCACAAGTAGTATAAAAAGTCCTTCGAAAAAGTCCTGCGATGAAAATTGTAGAAAATATCGAAGAAAAACCCTTAATTTAGGTGTAAATTTGTGATAAGGGTCCCCCCTTACAACATTTTTAAAATTTTTCAAAATTTAGAATTTTGATATTTTGACTTAAATTGATAAAGCTAGTCATAAGTAGTATAAAAAGTCCTTCGAAAAGTCTTTGCGATAAAAATATCGAAGAAAAACCCTTAATTTAGGTGTAAATTTGTGATAAGGGTCCCCACTTACAACATTTTCAAAATTTTTCAAAATTTAGAATTTTGATATTTTGACTTAAATTGATAAAGCTAGTCAGTCATAAGTAGTGTAAAAAGTCCTTCGAAAAAGTCCTGCGATGAAAATTGTAGAAAATATCGAAGAAAAACCCTTAATTTAGGTGTAAATTTGTGATAAGGGTCCACCCTTACAACATTTTTAAAATTTTTCAAAATTTAGAATTTTGATATTTTGACTTAAATTGATAAAGCTAGTCATAAGTAGTATAAAATGTCCTTCGAAAAGTCTTTGCGATGAAAATTGTGGAAAATATCGAAGAAAAACCCTTAATTTAGGTGTAAATTTGTGATAAGGGTCCCCCGTTACAACATTTTCAAAATTTTTCAAAACTTAGAATTTTGATATTTTGACTTAAATTGATAAAGCTAGTACTAAGTTGTATAAAGTGTCCTTCGAAAAGTCTTTGCGATGAAAATTGTGGAAAATATCGAAGAAAACCCCTTAATTTAGGTATAAATTTGTGATAAGGGTGCCCCCTTACAACATTTTTAAAATTTTCCAAAATTTAGAATTTTGATATTTTGACTTAAGTTGATAAAGCTAGTCATAAGTAGTATAAAATGTCCTTCGAAAAGTCTTTGCGATGAAAATTGTGGAAAATATCGAAGAAAAACCCTTAATTTAGGTGTAAATTTGTGATAACATTTTCAAAATTTTTCAAAATTTAGAATTTTGATATTTTGACTTAAATTGATAAAGCTAGTCATAAGTAGTATAAAATGTCCTTCGAAAAGTCTTCGCGATGAAAATTGTGGAAAATATCGAATAAAAACCCTTAATTTAGGTGTAAATTTGTGATAAGGGTCCCCCCTTACAACATTTTCAAAATTTTTTAAAATTTAGAATTTTGATATTTTGACTAAAATTGATAAAGCTAGTCATAAGTAGTATAAAAAGTCCTTCGAAAAGTCTTTGCGATAAAAATATCGAAGAAAAACCCTTAATTTAGGTGTAAATTTGTGATAAGGGTCCACCGTTACAACATTTTCAAAATTTTTCAAAATTTAGAATTTTGATATTTTGACTTAAATTGCTAAAGCTAGTCATAAGTAGTATAAAATGTCCTTCGAAAAGTCTTTGCGATGAAAATTGTGGAAAATATGGCTAGTCATAAGTAGTGTAAAAGTCCTTCGAAAAAGTCCTGCGATGAAAATTGTAGAAAATATCGAAGAAAAACCCTTAATTTAGGTGTCAATTTGTGATAAGGGTCCCCCCTTACAACATTTTCAAAATTTTTCAAAATTTAGAATTTTGATATTTTGACTTAAATTGATAAAGCTAGTAATAAGTAGTATAAAATGTCCTTCGAAAAGTCTTTGCGATGAATATTGTGGAAAATATCGAAGAAAAACCCTTAATTTAGGTGTAAATTTGTGATAAGGGTCCCCCGTTACAACATTTTCAAAATTTTTCAAAATTTAGAATTTTGATATTTTGACTTCAATTGATAAAGCTAGTACTAAGTTGTATAAAATGTCCTTCGAAAACTCTTTGCGATGAAAATTGTGGAAAATATCGAAGAAAAACCCTTAATTTAGGTGTAAATTTGTGATAAGGGTCCCCCTTACAACATTTTCAAAATTTTTCAAAATTTAGAATTTTGATATTTTGACTTAAATTGATAAAGCTAGTCATAAGTTGTATAAAATGTCCTTCGAAAAGTCTTTGCGATAAAAATATCGAAGAAAAACCCTTAATTTAGGTGTAAATTTGTGATAAGGGTCCACCGTTACATTTTAAAAATTTTTCAAAATTTAGAATTTTGATATTTTGACTTAAATTGCTAAAGCTAGTCATAAGTAGTAAAAAATGTCCTTCGAAAAGTCTTTGCGATGAAAATTGTGGAAAATATCGAAGAAAAACCCTTAATTTAGGTGTAAATTTGTGATAAGGGTCCCCCCTTACAACATTTTCAAAATTTTTCAAAATTTAGAATTTTGATATTTTGACCTAAATTGATAAGGCTAGTACTAAGTTGTATAAAAAGTCCTTCGAAAAGTCTTTGCGATGAACATTGTGGAAAATATTGAAGAAAAACCCTTAATTTGGGTGTAAATTTGTGATAAGGGTCCCCCCTTAAAACATTTTCAAAATTTTTCAAAATTTAGAATTTTGATATTTTGACTTAAATTGATAAAGCTAGTCATAAGTAGTAAAAAGTCCTTCGAAAAAGTCCTGCGATGAAAATTGTAGAAAATATCGAAGAAAAACCCTTAATTTAGGTGTAAATTTGTGATAAGGGTCCCCACTTACAACATTTTTAAAATTTTCCAAAATTTAGAATTTTGATATTTTGACTTAAATTGATAAAGCTAGTCATAAGTAGTATAAAATGTCCTTCGAAAAGTCTTTGCGATGAAAATTGTGGAAAATATCGAAGAAAAACCCTTAATTTAGGTGTAAATTTGTGATAACATTTTCAAAATTTTTCAAAATTTAGAATTTTGATATTTTGACTTAAATTGATAAAGCTAGTCATAAGTAGTGTAAAAAGTCCTTCGAAAAAGTCCTGCGATGAAAATTGTAGAAAATATCGAAGAAAAACCCTTAATTTAGGTGTAAATTTGTGATAAGTGTCCCCCCTTACAACATTTTCAAAATTTTTCAAAATTTAGAATTTTGATATTTTGACTTTAATTGATAAAGCTGGTAATAAGTAGTATAAAATGTCCTTCGAAAAGTCTTTGCGATGAAAATTGTGGAAAATATCGAAGAAAAACCCTTAATTTAGGTGTAAATTTGTGATAAGGGTCCCCCGTTACAACATTTTCAAAATTTTTCAAAATTTAGAATTTTGATATTTTGACTTAAATTGATAAAGCTAGTCATAAGTAGTATAAAATGTCCTTCGAAAAGTCTTTGCGATGAAAATTGTGGAAAATATCAAAGAAAAACCCTTAATTTAGGTGTAAATTTGTGATAAGGGTCCCCCGTTACAACATTTTCAAAATTTTTCAAAATTTAGAATTTTGATATTTTGACTTAAATTGATAAAGCTAGTCATAAGTAGTATAATATGTCCTTCGAAAAGTCTTCGCGATGAAAATTGTGGAAAATATCGAATAAAAACCCTTAATTTAGGTGTAAATTTATGATAAGGGTCCCCCCTTACAACATTTTAAAAATTTTTTAAAATTTAGAATTTTGATATTTTGACTTAAATTGATAAAGCTAGTACTAAGTTGTATAAAATGTCCTTCGAAAAGTCTTTGCGATGAAAATTGTGGAAAATATCGAAGAAAAACCCTTAATTTAGGTGTAAATTTGTGATAAGGGTCCACCGTTACAACATTTTCAAAATTTTTCAAAATTTAGAATTTTGATATTTTGACTTAAATTGCTAAAGCCATTCATAAGTAGTATAAAAAGTCCTTCGAAAAGTGTTTGCGATAAAAATATCGAAGAAAAACCCTTAATTTTGGTGTAAATTTGTGATAAGGGTACCCCCTTACAACATTTTCAAAATTTTTCAAACTTTAGAATTTTGATATTTTGACTTAAATTGATAAAGCTAGTCATAAGTAGTATAAAAAGTCCTTCGAAAAGTCTTTGCAATGAAAATTGTGGAAAATATCGAAGAAAAACCCTTAATTTAGGTGTAAATTTGTGATAAGGGTCCCCCCTTACAACATTTTCAAAATTTTCCAAAATTTAGAATTTTGATATTTTGACTTAAATTGATAAAGCTAGTCATAAGTAGTATAAAATGTCCTTCGAAAAGTCTTTGCGATGAAAATTGTGGAAAATATCGAAGAAAAACCCTTAATTTAGGTGTAAATTTGTGATAACATTTTCAAAATTTTTCAAAATTTAGAATTTTGATATTTTGACTTTAATTGATAAAGCTGGTAATAAGTAGTATAAAATGTCGTTCGAAAAGTCTTTGCGATGAAAATTGTGGAAAATATCGAAGAAAAACCCTTAATTTAGGTGTAAATTTGTGATAACATTTTCAAAATTTTTCAAAATTTAGAATTTTGATATTTTGACTTAAATTGATAAAGCTAGTCATAAGTAGTGTAAAAAGTCCTTCGAAAAAGTCCTGCGATGAAAATTGTAGAAAATATCGAAGAAAAACCCTTAATTTAGGTGTGAATTTGTGATAAGGGTCCCCCTTACAAAATTTTCAAAATTTTTCGAAATTAAGAATCTTGATATTTTGACTTAAATTGATAAAGCTAGTACTAAGTTGTATAAAATGTCCTTCGAAAAGTCTTTGCGATGAAAATTGTGAAAATATCGAAGAAAAACCCTTAATTTAGGTGTAAATTTGTGATAAGGGTCCCCCCTTACAACATTTTTAAAATTTTCCAAAATTTAGAATTTTGATATTTTGACTTAAATTGATAAAGCTAGTCATAAGTAGTATAAAATGTCCTTCGAAAAGTCTTTGCGATGAAAATTGTGGAAAATATCAAAGAAAAACCCTTAATTTAGGTGTAAATTTGTGATAAGGGTCCCCCGTTACAACATTTTCAAAATTTTTCAAAATTTAGAATTTTGATATTTTGACTTAAATTGATAAAGCTAGTCATAAGTAGTATAAAATGTCCTTCGAAAAGTCTTACAACATTTTTAAAATTTTCCAAAATTTAGAATTTTGATATTTTGACTTAAATTGATAAAGCTAGTCATAAGTAGTATAAAATGTCCTTCGAAAAGTCTTTGCGATGAAAATTGTGGAAAATATCGACGAAAAACCCTTAATTTAGGTGTAAATTTGTGATAAGGGTCCCCCGTTACAACATTTTCAAAATTTTTCAAAACTTAGAATTTTGATATTTTGACTTAAATTGATAAAGCTAGTACTAAGTTGTATAAAGTGTCCTTCGAAAAGTCTTTGCGATGAAAATTGTGGAAAATATCGAAGAAAACCCCTTAATTTAGGTATAAATTTGTGATAAGGGTCCCCCCTTACAACATTTTTAAAATTTTCCAAAATTTAGAATTTTGATATTTTGACTTAAATTGATAAAGCTAGTCATAAGTAGTATAAAATGTCCTTCGAAAAGTCTTTGCGATGAAAATTGTGGAAAATATCGAAGAAAAACCCTTAATTTAGGTGTAAATTTGTGATAACATTTTCAAAATTTTTCAAAATTTAGAATTTTGATATTTTGACTTAAATTGATAAAGCTAGTCATAAGTAGTATAAAATGTCCTTCGAAAAGTCTTCGCGATGAAAATTGTGGAAAATATCGAATAAAAACCCTTAATTTAGGTGTAAATTTGTGATAAGGGTCCCCCCTTACAACATTTTCAAAATTTTTTAAAATTTAGAATTTTGATATTTTGACTTAAATTGATAAAGCTAGTCATAAGTTGTATAAAATGTCCTTCGAAAAGTCTTTGCGATGAAAATTGTGGAAAATATCGAATAAAAACCCTTAATTTAGGTGTAAATTTGTGATAAAGGTCCCCCCTTACAACATTTTCAAAATTTTTAAAAATTTAGAATTTTGATATTTTGATTTAAATTGATAAAGCTAGTCATAAGTAGTATAAAAAGTCCTTCGAAAAGTCTTTGCGATAAAAATATCGAAGAAAAACCCTTAATTTAGGTGTAAATTTGTGATAAGGGTCCCCCCTTACAACATTTTCAAAATTTAGAATTTTGATATTTTGACTTAAATTGATAAAGCTAGTCATAAGTAGTATAAAAAGACCTTCGAAAAAGTCCTGCGATGAAAATTGTAGAAAATATCGAAGAAAAACCCTTAATTTAGGTGTAAATTTGTGATAAGGGTCCCCCCTTACAACATTTTTAAAATTTTTCAAAATTTAGAATTTTGATATTTTGACTTAAATTGATAAAGCTAGTCATAAGTAGTATAAAAAGTCCTTCGAAAAGTCTTTGCGATAAAAATATCGAAGAAAAACCCTTAATTTAGGTGTAAATTTGTGATAAGGGTCCCCACTTACAACATTTTCAAAATTTTTCAAAATTTAGAATTTTGATATTTTGACTTAAATTGATAAAGCTAGTCAGTCATAAGTAGTGTAAAAAGTCCTTCGAAAAAGTCCTGCGATGAAAATTGTAGAAAATATCGAAGAAAAACCCTTAATTTAGGTGTAAATTTGTGATAAGGGTCCACCCTTACAACATTTTTAAAATTTTTCAAAATTTAGAATTTTGATATTTTGACTTAAATTGATAAAGCTAGTCATAAGTAGTATAAAATGTCCTTCGAAAAGTCTTTGCGATGAAAATTGTGGAAAATATCGAAGAAAAACCCTTAATTTAGGTGTAAATTTGTGATAAGGGTCCCCCGTTACAACATTTTCAAAATTTTTCAAAACTTAGAATTTTGATATTTTGACTTAAATTGATAAAGCTAGTACTAAGTTGTATAAAGTGTCCTTCGAAAAGTCTTTGCGATGAAAATTGTGGAAAATATCGAAGAAAACCCCTTAATTTAGGTATAAATTTGTGATAAGGGTCCCCCCTTACAACATTTTTAAAATTTTCCAAAATTTAGAATTTTGATATTTTGACTTAAATTGATAAAGCTAGTCATAAGTAGTATAAAATGTCCTTCGAAAAGTCTTTGCGATGAAAATTGTGGAAAATATCGAAGAAAAACCCTTAATTTAGGTGTAAATTTGTGATAAGGGTCCCCCCTTACAACATTTTCAAAATTTTTCAAAATTTAGAATTTTGATATTTTGACTTAAATTGCTAAAGCTAGTCATAAGTAGTATAAAATGTCCTTCGAAAAGTCTTTGCGATGAAAATTGTGGAAAATATGGCTAGTCATAAGTAGTGTAAAAGTCCTTCGAAAAAGTCCTGCGATGAAAATTGTAGAAAATATCGAAGAAAAACCCTTAATTTAGGTGTCAATTTGTGATAAGGGTCCCCCTTACAACATTTTCAAAATTTTTCAAAATTTAGAATTTTGATATTTTGACTTAAATTGATAAAGCTAGTAATAAGTAGTATAAAATGTCCTTCGAAAAGTCTTTGCGATGAATATTGTGGAAAATATCGAAGAAAAACCCTTAATTTAGGTGTAAATTTGTGATAAGGGTCCCCCTTACAACATTTTCAAAATTTTTCAAAATTTAGAATTTTGATATTTTGACTTCAATTGATAAAGCTAGTACTAAGTTGTATAAAATGTCCTTCGAAAACTCTTTGCGATGAAAATTGTGGAAAATATCGAAGAAAAACCCTTAATTTAGGTGTAAATTTGTGATAAGGGTCCCCCCTTACAACATTTTCAAAATTTTTCAAAATTTAGAATTTTGATATTTTGACTTAAATTGATAAAGCTAGTCATAAGTTGTATAAAATGTCCTTCGAAAAGTCTTTGCTATAAAAATATCGAAGAAAAACCCTTAATTTAGGTGTAAATTTGTGATAAGGGTCCACCGTTACATTTTAAAAATTTTTCAAAATTTAGAATTTTGATATTTTGACTTAAATTGCTAAAGCTAGTCATAAGTAGTATAAAATGTCCTTCGAAAAGTCTTTGCGATGAAAATTGTGGAAAATATCGAAGAAAATCCCTTAATTTAGGTGTAAATTTGTGATAAGGGTCCCCCCTTACAACATTTTCAAAATTTTTCAAAATTTAGAATTTTGATATTTTGACTTAAATTGATAAAGCTAGTACTAAGTTGTATAAAAAGTCCTTCGAAAAGTCTTTGCGATGAACATTGTGGAAAATATTGAAGAAAAACCCTTAATTTGGGTGTAAATTTGTGATAAGGGTCCCCCCTTAAAACATTTTCAAAATTTTTTAAAATTTAGAATTTTGATATTTTGACTTAAATTGATAAAGCTAGTCATAAGTAGTAAAAAGTCCTTCGAAAAAGTCCTGCGATGAAAATTGTAGAAAATATCGAAGAAAAACCCTTAATTTAGGTGTAAATTTGTGATAAGGGTCCCCACTTACAACATTTTTAAAATTTTCCAAAATTTAGAATTTTGATATTTTGACTTAAATTGATAAAGCTAGTCATAAGTAGTATAAAATGTCCTTCGAAAAGTCTTTGCGATGAAAATTGTGGAAAATATCGAAGAAAAACCCTTAATTTAGGTGTAAATTTGTGATAACATTTTCAAAATTTTTCAAAATTTAGAATTTTGATATTTTGACTTAAATTGATAAAGCTAGTCATAAGTAGTGTAAAAAGTCCTTCGAAAAAGTCCTGCGATGAAAATTGTAGAAAATATCGAAGAAAAACCCTTAATTTAGGTGTAAATTTGTGATAAGTGTCCCCCCTTACAACATTTTCAAAATTTTTCAAAATTTAGAATTTTGATATTTTGACTTTAATTGATAAAGCTGGTAATAAGTAGTATAAAATGTCCTTCGAAAAGTCTTTGCGATGAAAATTGTGGAAAATATCGAAGAAAAACCCTTAATTTAGGTGTAAATTTGTGATAAGGGTCCCCCCTTACAACATTTTCAAAATTTTTCAAAATTTAGAATTTTGATATTTTGACTTAAATTGATAAAGCTAGTACTAAGTTGTATAAAAAGTCCTTCGAAAAGTCTTTGCGATGAACATTGTGGAAAATATTGAAGAAAAACCCTTAATTTGGGTGTAAATTTGTGATAAGGGTCCCCCCTTAAAACATTTTCAAAATTTTTCAAAATTAGAATTTTGATATTTTGACTTTAATTGATAAAGCTGGTAATAAGTAGTATAAAATGTCCTTCGAAAAGTCTTTGCGATGAAAATTGTGGAAAATATCGAAGAAAAACCCTTAATTTAGGTGTAAATTTGTGATAAGGGTCCCCTGTTACAACATTTTCAAAATTTTTCAAAATTTAGAATTTTGATATTTTGACTTAAATTGATAAAGCTAGTCATAAGTAGTATAAAATGTCCTTCGAAAAGTCTTTGCGATGAAAATTGTGGAAAATATCAAAGAAAAACCCTTAATTTAGGTGTAAATTTGTGATAAGGGTCCCCTGTTACAACATTTTCAAAATTTTTCAAAATTTAGAATTTTGATATTTTGACTTAAATTGATAAAGCTAGTCATAAGTAGTATAATATGTCCTTCGAAAAGTCTTCGCGATGAAAATTGTGGAAAATATCGAATAAAAACCCTTAATTTAGGTGTAAATTTGTGATAAGGGTCCCCCCTTACAAAATTTTCAAAATTTTTTAAAATTTAGAATTTTGATATTTTGACTTAAATTGATAAAGCTAGTACTAAGTTGTATAAAATGTCCTTCGAAAAGTCTTTGCGATGAAAATTGTGGAAAATATCGAAGAAAAACCCTTAATTTAGGTGTAAATTTGTGATAAGGGTCCACCGTTACAACATTTTCAAAATTTTTCAAAATTTAGAATTTTGATATTTTGACTTAAATTGCTAAAGCCATTCATAAGTAGTATAAAAAGTCCTTCGAAAAGTGTTTGCGATAAAAATATCGAAGAAAAACCCTTAACTTTGGTGTAAATTTGTGATAAGGGTCCCCCCTTACAACATTTTCAAAATTTTTCAAAATTTAGAATTTTGATATTTTGACTTAAATTGATAAAGCTAGTCATAAGTAGTATAAAATGTCCTTCGAAAAGTCTTTGCGATGAAAATTGTGGAAAATATCGAAGAAAAACCCTTAATTTAGGTGTAAATTTGTGATAACATTTTCAAAATTTTCCAAAATTTAGAATTTTGATATTTTGACTTTAATTGATAAAGCTGGTAATAAGTAGTATAAAATGTCGTTCGAAAAGTCTTTGCGATGAAAATTGTGGAAAATATCGAAGAAAAACCCTTAATTTAGGTGTAAATTTGTGATAAGGGTCCCCCGTTACAACATTTTCAAAATTTTTAAAAATTTAGAATTTTGTTATTTTGATTTAAATTGATAAAGCTAGTCATAAGTTGTATAAAAAGTCCTTCGAAAAGTCTTTGCGATAAAAATATCGAAAAAAACCCTTAATTTAGGTGTAAATTTGTGATAAGGGTCCACCGTTACAACATTTTCAAAATTTTTCAAAATTTAGAATTTTGATATTTTGACTTAAATTGATAAAGCTAGTCATAAGTAGTATAAAAAGTCCTTCGAAAAAGTCCTGCGATGAAAATTGTGGAAAATATCGAAGAAAAACCCTTAAATTAGGTGTAAATTTGTGATAAGGGTCCACCGTTACAACATTTTAAAAACTTTTCAAAATTTAGAATTTTGATATTTTGACTTAAATTGATAAAGCTAGTCATAAGTAGTATAAAATGTCCTTCGAAAAGTCTTTGCGATGAAAATTGTGGAAAATATCGAAGAAAAACCCTTAACGATGAAAATTGTAGAAAATATCGAAGAAAAACCTTTAATTTAGGTGTAAATTTGTGATAAGGGTCGCCACTTACAACATTTTTAAAATTTTCCAAAATTTAGAATTTTGATATTTTGACTTAAATTGATAAAGCTAGTCATAAGTAGTATAAAATGTCCTTCGAAAAGTCTTTGCGATGAAAATTGTGGAAAATATCGAAGAAAAACCCTTAATTTAGGTGTAAATTTGTGATAACATTTTCAAAATTTTTCAAAATTGTGAATTTTGATATTTTGACTTAAATTGATAAAGCTAGTCATAAGTAGTAAAAAGTCCTTCGAAAAAGTCCTGCGATGAAAATTGTAGAAAATATCGAAGAAAAACCCTTAATTTAGGTGAAATTTGTGATAAGGGTCCCCCGTTACAACATTTTCAAAATTTTTCAAAATTTAGAATTTTGATATTTTGACTTAAATTGATAAAGCTAGTACAAAGATGTATAAAATGTCCTTCGAAAAGTCTTTGCGATGAAAATTGTGGAAAATATCGAAGAAAAACCCTTAATTTAGGTGTAAATTTGTGATAACATTTTCAAAATTTTTCAAAATTTAGAATTTTGATATTTTGACTTAAATTGATAAAGCTAGTCATAAGTAGTGTAAAAAGTCCTTCGAAAAAGTCCTGCGATGAAAATTGTAGAAAATATCGAAGAAAAACCCTTAATTTAGGTGTGAATTTGTGATAAGGGTCCCCCTTACAAAATTTTCAAAATTTTTCAAAATTAAGAATTTTGATATTTTGATTTAAATTGATAAAGCTAGTCATAAGTAGTATAAAATGTCGTTCGAAAAGTCTTTGCGATGAAAATTGTGGAAAATATCGAAGAAAAACCCTTAATTTAGGTGTAAATTTGTGAAAGGGTCCCCCGTTACAACATTTTCAAAATTTTTCAAAATTTAGAATTTTGTTATTTTGATTTAAATTGATAAAGCTAGTCATAAGTAGTATAAAATGTCCTTCGAAAAGTCTTTGCGATGAAAATTGTGGAAAATATCAAAGAAAAACCCTTAATTTAGGTGTAAATTTGTGATAAGGGTCCCCCGTTACAACATTTTCAAAATTTTTCAAAATTTAGAATTTTGATATTTTGACTTAAATTGATAAAGCTAGTCATAAGTAGTATAATATGTCCTTCGAAAAGTCTTCGCGATGAAAATTGTGGAAAATATCGAATAAAAACCCTTAATTTAGGTGTAAATTTGTGATAAGGGTCCCCCCTTACAAAATTTTCAAAATTTTTTAAAATTTAGAATTTTGATATTTTGACTTAAATTGATAAAGCTAGTACTAAGTTGTATAAAATGTCCTTCGAAAAGTCTTTGCGATGAAAATTGTGGAAAATATCGAAGAAAAACCCTTAATTTAGGTGTAAATTTGTGATAAGGGTCCACCGTTACAACATTTTCAAAATTTTTCAAAATTTAGAATTTTGATATTTTGACTTAAATTGCTAAAGCCATTCATAAGTAGTATAAAAAGTCCTTCGAAAAGTGTTTGCGATAAAAATATCGAAGAAAAACCCTTAATTTTGGTGTAAATTTGTGATAAGGGTCCCCCTTACAACATTTTCAAAATTTTTCAAAATTTAGAATTTTGATATTTTGACTTAAATTGATAAAGCTAGTCATAAGTAGTATAAAATGTCCTTCGAAAAGTCTTTGCGATGAAAATTGTGGAAAATATCGAAGAAAAACCCTTAATTTAGGTGTAAATTTGTGATAACATTTTCAAAATTTTTCAAAATTTAGAATTTTGATATTTTGACTTTAATTGATAAAGCTGGTAATAAGTAGTATAAAATGTCGTTCGAAAAGTCTTTGCGATGAAAATTGTGGAAAATATCGAAGAAAAACCCTTAATTTAGGTGTAAATTTGTGAAAGGGTCCCCGTTACAACATTTTCAAAATTTTTAAAAATTTAGAATTTTGTTATTTTGATTTAAATTGATAAAGCTAGTCATAAGTTGTATAAAAAGTCCTTCGAAAAGTCTTTGCGATAAAAATATCGAAAAAAACCCTTAATTTAGGTGTAAATTTGTGATAAGGGTCCACCGTTACAACATTTTCAAAATTTTTCAAAATTTAGAATTTTGATATTTTGACTTAAATTGATAAAGCTAGTCATAAGTAGTATAAAAAGTCCTTCGAAAAAGTCCTGCGATGAAAATTGTGGAAAATATCGAAGAAAAACCCTTAAATTAGGTGTAAATTTGTGATAAGGGTCCACCGTTACAACATTTTAAAAACTTTTCAAAATTTAGAATTTTGATATTTTGACTTAAATTGATAAAGCTAGTCATAAGTAGTATAAAATGTCCTTCGAAAAGTCTTTGCGATGAAAATTGTGGAAAATATCGAAGAAAAACCCTTAACGATGAAAATTGTGGAAAATATCGAAGAAAAACCCTTAATTTAGGTGTAAATTTGTGATAAGGGTCGCCACTTACAACATTTTTAAAATTTTTCAAAATTGTGAATTTTGATATTTTGACTTAAATTGATAAAGCTAGTCATAAGTAGTAAAAAGTCCTTCGAAAAAGTCCTGCGATGAAAATTGTAGAAAATATCGAAGAAAAACCCTTAATTTAGGTGTAAATTTGTGATAAGGGTCCCCCGTTACAACATTTTCAAAATTTTTCAAAATTTAGAATTTTGATATTTTGACTTAAATTGATAAAGCTAGTACAAAGATGTATAAAATGTCCTTCGAAAAGTCTTTGCGATGAAAATTGTGGAAAATATCGAAGAAAAACCCTTAATTTAGGTGTAAATTTGTGATAACATTTTCAAAATTTTTCAAAATTTAGAATTTTGATATTTTGACTTTAATTGATAAAGCTGGTAATAAGTAGTATAAAATGTCGTTCGAAAAGTCTTTGCGATGAAAATTGTGGAAAATATCGAAGAAAAACCCTTAATTTAGGTGTAAATTTGTGAAAGGGTCCCCCGTTACAACATTTTCAAAATTTTTAAAAATTTAGAATTTTGTTATTTTGATTTAAATTGATAAAGCTAGTCATAAGTTGTATAAAAAGTCCTTCGAAAAGTCTTTGCGATAAAAATATCGAAAAAAAACCCTTAATTTAGGTGTAAATTTGTGATAAGGGTCCACCGTTACAACATTTTCAAAATTTTTCAAAATTTAGAATTTTGATATTTTGACTTAAATTGATAAAGCTAGTCATAAGTAGTATAAAATGTCCTTCGAAAAGTCTTTGCGATGAAAATTGTGGAAAATATCGAAGAAAAACCCTTAATTTAGGTGTAAATTTGTGATAACATTTTCAAAATTTTTCAAAATTTAGAATTTTGATATTTTGACTTTAATTGATAAAGCTGGTAATAAGTAGTATAAAATGTCGTTCGAAAAGTCTTTGCGATGAAAATTGTGGAAAATATCGAAGAAAAACCCTTAATTTAGGTGTAAATTTGTGAAAGGGTCCCCCGTTACAACATTTTCAAAATTTTTAAAAATTTAGAATTTTGTTATTTTGATTTAAATTGATAAAGCTAGTCATAAGTTGTATAAAAAGTCCTTCGAAAAGTCTTTGCGATAAAAATATCGAAAAAAACCCTTAATTTAGGTGTAAATTTGTGATAAGGGTCCACCGTTACAACATTTTCAAAATTTTTCAAAATTTAGAATTTTGATATTTTGACTTAAATTGATAAAGCTAGTCATAAGTAGTATAAAAAGTCCTTCGAAAAAGTCCTGCGATGAAAATTGTGGAAAATATCGAAGAAAAACCCTTAAATTAGGTGTAAATTTGTGATAAGGGTCCACCGTTACAACATTTTAAAAACTTTTCAAAATTTAGAATTTTGATATTTTGACTTAAATTGATAAAGCTAGTCATAAGTAGTATAAAATGTCCTTCGAAAAGTCTTTGCGATAAAAATATCGAAAAAAACCCTTAAATTAGGTGTAAATTTGTGATAAGGGTCCCCCCTTACAACATTTTCAAAATTTTCCAAAATTGTGAATTTTGATATTTTGACTTAAATTGATAAAGCTAGTCATAAGTAGTGTAAAAAGTCCTTCGAAAAAGTCCTGCGATGAAAATTGTAGAAAATATCGAAGAAAAACCCTTAATTTAGGTGTAAATTTGTGATAAGGGTCCCGCCTTACAACATTTTCAAAATTTTTCAAAATTGTGAATTTTGATATTTTGACTTAAATTGATAAAGCTAGTCATAAGTAGTAAAAAGTCCTTCGAAAAAGTCCTGCGATGAAAATTGTAGAAAATATCGAAGAAAAACCCTTAATTTAGGTGTAAATTTGTGATAAGGGTCCCCCGTTACAACATTTTCAAAATTTTTCAAAATTTAGAATTTTGATATTTTGACTTAAATTGATAAAGCTAGTCATAAGTAGTATAATATGTCCTTCGAAAAGTCTTCGCGATGAAAATTGTAGAAAATATCGAATAAAAACCCTTAATTTAGGTGTAAATTTGTTATAAGGGTCCCCCCTTACAAATTTTCGAAATTTTTTAAAATTTAGAATTTTGATATTTTGACTTAAATTGATAAAGCTAGTACTAAGTTGTATAAAATGTCCTTCGAAAAGTCTGCGATGAAAATTGTGGAAAATATCGAAGAAAAACCCTTAATTTAGGTGTAAATTTGTGATAAGCGTCCCCCGTTACAACATTTTCAAAATTTTTCAAAATTTAGAATTTTGATATTTTGACTTAAATTGATAAAGCTAGTCATAAGTAGTATAAAAAGTCCTTCGAAAAGTGTTTGCGATAAAAATATCGAAGAAAAACCCTTAATTTAGGTGTAAATTTGTGATAACATTTTCAAAATTTTTCAAAATTTAGAATTTTGATATTTTGACTTAAATTGATAAAGCTAGTCATAAGTAGTGTAAAAAATCCTTCGAAAAAGTCCTGCGATGAAAATTGTAGAAAATATCGAAGAAAAACCCTTAATTTAGGTGTAAATTTGTGATAAGGGTCCCATTTTCAAAATTTTTCAAAATTTAGAATTTTGATATTTTGACTTAAATTGATAAAGCTAGTCATAAGTAGTAAAAAGTCCTTCGAAAAAGTCCTGCGATGAAAATTGTAGAAAATATCGAAGAAAAACCCTTAATTTAGGTGTAAATTTGTGATAAGGGTCGCCACTTACAACATTTTTAAAATTTTCCAAAATTTAGAATTTTGATATTTTGACTTAAATTGATAAAGCTAGTCATAAGTAGTATAAAATGTCCTTCGAAAAGTCTTTGCGATGAAAATTGTGGAAAATATCGAAGAAAAACCCTTAATTTAGGTGTAAATTTGTGATAACATTTTCAAAATTTTTCAAAATTTAGAATTTTGATATTTTGACTTAAATTGATAAAGCTAGTCATAAGTAGTCTAAAAAGTCCTTCGAAAAAGTCCTGCGATGAAAATTGTAAAAAATATCGAAGAAAAACCCTTAATTTAGGTGTAAATTTGTGATAAGGGTCCCCCCTTACAACATTTTCAAAATTTTCCAAAATTTAGAATTTTGATATTTTGACTTAAATTGATAAAGCTAGTACTAAGTTGTATAAAATGTACTTCGAAAAGTCTTTGCGATGAAAATTGTGAAAATATCGAAGAAAAACCCTTAATTTAGGTGTAAATTTGTGATAAGGGTCCCCCCTTACAACATTTTTAAAATTTTCCAAAATTTAGAATTTTGATATTTTGACTTAAATTGATAAAGCTAGTCATAAGTAGTATAAAATGTCCTTCGAAAAGTCTTTGCGATGAAAATTGTGGAAAATATCAAAGAAAAACCCTTAATTTAGGTGTAAATTTGTGATAAGGGTCCCCCCTTACAACATTTTCAAAATTTTTCAAAATTTAGAATTTTGATATTTTGACTTAAATTGATAAAGCTAGTACTAAGTTGTATAAAATGTCCTTCGAAAAGTCTTTGCGATGAAAATTGTAGAAAATATCGAATAAAAACCCTTAATTTAGGTGTAAATTTGTGATAAGGGTCCCCCCTTACAAATTTTCAAAATTTTTTAAAATTTAGAATTTTGATATTTTGACTTAAATTGATAAAGCTAGTACTAAGTTGTATAAAATGTCCTTCGAAAAGTCTGCGATGAAAATTGTGGAAAATATCGAAGAAAAACCCTTAATTTAGGTGTAAATTTGTGATAAGCGTCCCCCGTTACAACATTTTCAAAATTTTTCAAAATTTAGAATTTTGATATTTTGACTTAAATTGATAAAGCTAGTACTAAGTTGTATAAAATGTCCTTCGAAAAGTCTTTGCGATGAAAATTGTGAAAATATCGAAGAAAAACCCTTAATTTAGGTGTAAATTTGTGATAAGGGTCCCCCCTTACAACATTTTTAAAATTTTCCAAAATTTAGAATTTTGATATTTTGACTTAAATTGATAAAGCTAGTCATAAGTAGTATAAAATGTCCTTCGAAAAGTCTTTGCGATGAATATTGTGGAAAATATCGAAGAAAAACCCTTAATTTAGGTGTAAATTTGTGATAAGGGTCCCCCGTTACAACATTTTCAAAATTTTTCAAAATTTAGAATTTTGATATTTTGACTTCAATTGATAAAGCTAGTACTAAGTTGTATAAAATGTCCTTCGAAAACTCTTTGCGATGAAAATTGTGGAAAATATCGAAGAAAAACCCTTAATTTAGGTGGAAATTTGTGATAAGGGTCCCCCCTTACAACATTTTCAAAATTTTTCAAAATTTAGAATTTTGATATTTTGACTTAAATTGATAAAGCTAGTCATAAGTTGTATAAAATGTCCTTCGAAAAGTCTTTGCGATAAAAATATCGAAGAAAAACCCTTAATTTAGGTGTAAATTTGTGATAAGGGTCCACCGTTACATTTTAAAAATTTTTCAAAATTTAGAATTTTGATATTTTGACTTAAATTGCTAAAGCTAGTCATAAGTAGTAAAAAATGTCCTTCGAAAAGTCTTTGCGATGAAAATTGTGGAAAATATCGAAGAAAAACCCTTAATTTAGGTGTAAATTTGTGATAAGGGTCCCCCCTTACAACATTTTCAAAATTTTTCAAAATTTAGAATTTTGATATTTTGACCTAAATTGATAAAGCTAGTACTAAGTTGTATAAAAAGTCCTTCGAAAAGTCTTTGCGATGAACATTGTGGAAAATATTGAAGAAAAACCCTTAATTTAGGTGTAAATTTGTGATAAGGGTCCCCCCTTAAAACATTTTCAAAATTTTTCAAAATTTAGAATTTTGATATTTTGACTTAAATTGATAAAGCTAGTCATAAGTAGTAAAAAGTCCTTCGAAAAGTCCTGCGATGAAAATTGTAGAAAATATCGAAGAAAAACCCTTAATTTAGGTGTAAATTTGTGATAAGGGTCCCCACTTACAACATTTTTAAAATTTTCCAAAATTTAGAATTTTGATATTTTGACTTAAATTGATAAAGCTAGTCATAAGTAGTATAAAATGTCCTTCGAAAAGTCTTTGCGATGAAAATTGTGGAAAATATCGAAGAAAAACCCTTAATTTAGGTGTAAATTTGTGATAACATTTTCAAAATTTTTCAAAATTTAGAATTTTGATATTTTGACTTCAATTGATAAAGCTAGTACTAAGTTGTATAAAATGTCCTTCGAAAACTCTTTGCGATGAAAATTGTGGAAAATATCGAAGAAAAACCCTTAATTTAGGTGTAAATTTGTGATAAGGGTCCCCCCTTACAACATTTTCAAAATTTTTCAAAATTTAGAATTTTGATATTTTGACTTAAATTGATAAAGCTAGTCATAAGTTGTATAAAATGTCCTTCGAAAAGTCTTTGCGATAAAAATATCGAAGAAAAACCCTTAATTTAGGTGTAAATTTGTGATAAGGGTCCACCGTTACATTTTAAAAAATTTTTCAAAATTTAGAATTTTGATATTTTGACTTAAATTGCTAAAGCTAGTCATAAGTAGTAAAAAATGTCCTTCGAAAAGTCTTTGCGATGAAAATTGTGGAAAATATCGAAGAAAAACCCTTAATTTAGGTGTAAATTTGTGATAAGGGTCCCCCCTTACAACATTTTCAAAATTTTTCAAAATTTAGAATTTTGATATTTTGACCTAAATTGATAAAGCTAGTACTAAGTTGTATAAAAAGTCCTTCGAAAAGTCTTTGCGATGAACATTGTGGAAAATATTGAAGAAAAACCCTTAATTTGGGTGTAAATTTGTGATAAGTGTCCCCCCTTAAAACATTTTCAAAATTTTTCAAAATTTAGAATTTTGATATTTTGACTTAAATTGATAAAGCTAGTCATAAGTAGTAAAAAATGTCCTTCGAAAAGTCTTTGCGATGAAAATTGTAGAAAATATCGAAGAAAAACCCTTAATTTAGGTGTAAATTTGTGATAAGGGTCCCCACTTACAACATTTTTAAAATTTTCCAAAATTTAGAATTTTGATATTTTGACTTAAATTGATAAAGCTAGTCATAAGTAGTATAAAATGTCCTTCGAAAAGTCTTTGCGATGAAAATTGTGGAAAATATCGAAGAAAAACCCTTAATTTAGGTGTAAATTTGTGATAAGGGTCCCCCCTTACAACATTTTCAAAATTTTTCAAAATTTAGAATTTTAATATTTTGACTTTAATTGATAAAGCTGGTAATAAGTAGTATAAAATGTCCTTCGAAAAGTCTTTGCGATGAAAATTGTGGAAAATATCGAAGAAAAACCCTTAATTTAGGTGTAAATTTGTGATAAGGGTACCCCGTTACAACATTTTCAAAATTTTTCAAAATTTAGAATTTTGATATTTTGACTTAAATTGATAAAGCTAGTCATAAGTAGTATAAAATGTCCTTCGAAAAGTCTTTGCGATGAAAATTGTGGAAAATATCAAAGAAAAACCCTTAATTTAGGTGTAAATTTGTGATAAGGGTCCCCCGTTACAACATTTTCAAAATTTTTCAAAATTTAGAATTTTGATATTTTGACTTAAATTGATAAAGCTAGTCATAAAGAGTATAATATGTCCTTCGAAAAGTCTTTGCGATGAAAATTGTGGAAAATATCGAATAAAAACCCTTAATTTAGGTGTAAATTTGTGATAAGGGTCCCACCTTACAACATTTTCAAAATTTTTTAAAATTTAGAATTTTGATATTTTGACTTAAATTGATAAAGCTAGTACTAAGTTGTATAAAATGTCCTTCGAAAAGTCTTTGCGATGAAAATTGTGAAAATATCGAAGAAAAACCCTTAATTTAGGTGTAAATTTGTGATAAGGGTCCCCCCTTACAACATTTTTAAAATTTTCCAAAATTTAGAATTTTGATATTTTGACTTAAATTGATAAAGCTAGTCATAAGTAGTATAAAATGTCCTTCGAAAAGTCTTTGCGATGAATATTGTGGAAAATATCGAAGAAAAACCCTTAATTTAGGTGTAAATTTGTGATAAGCGTCCCCCGTTACAACATTTTCAAAATTTTTCAAAATTTAGAATTTTGATATTTTGACTTAAATTGATAAAGCTAGTACTAAGTTGTATAAAATGTCCTTCGAAAAGTCTTTGCGATGAAAATTGTGAAAATATCGAAGAAAAACCCTTAATTTAGGTGTAAATTTGTGATAAGGGTCCCCCCTTACAACATTTTCAAAATTTTTCAAAATTTAGAATTTTGATATTTTGACTTAAATTGATAAAGCTAGTCATAAGTAGTATAAAATGTCCTTCGAAAAGTCTTTGCGATGAATATTGTGGAAAATATCGAAGAAAAACCCTTAATTTAGGTGTAAATTTGTGATAAGGGTCCACCGTTACATTTTAAAAATTTTTCAAAATTTAGAATTTTGATATTTTGACTTAAATTGCTAAAGCTAGTCATAAGTAGTAAAAAATGTCCTTCGAAAAGTCTTTGCGATGAAAATTGTGGAAAATATCGAAGAAAAACCCTTAATTTAGGTGTAAATTTGTGATAAGGGTCCCCCCTTACAACATTTTCAAAATTTTTCAAAATTTAGAATTTTGATATTTTGACCTAAATTGATAAAGCTAGTACTAAGTTGTATAAAAAGTCCTTCGAAAAGTCTTTGCGATGAACATTGTGGAAAATATTGAAGAAAAACCCTTAATTTGGGTGTAAATTTGTGATAAGTGTCCCCCCTTAAAACATTTTCAAAATTTTTCAAAATTTAGAATTTTGATATTTTGACTTAAATTGATAAAGCTAGTCATAAGTAGTAAAAAGTCCTTCGAAAAAGTCCTGCGATGAAAATTGTAGAAAATATCGAAGAAAAACCCTTAATTTAGGTGTAAATTTGTGATAAGGGTCCCCACTTACAACATTTTTAAAATTTTCCAAAATTTAGAATTTTGATATTTTGACTTAAATTGATAAAGCTAGTCATAAGTAGTATAAAATGTCCTTCGAAAAGTCTTTGCGATGAAAATTGTGGAAAATATCGAAGAAAAACCCTTAATTTAGGTGTAAATTTGTGATAAGGGTCCCCCTTACAACATTTTCAAAATTTTTCAAAATTTAGAATTTTGATATTTTGACTTTAATTGATAAAGCTGGTAATAAGTAGTATAAAATGTCCTTCGAAAAGTCTTTGCGATGAAAATTGTGGAAAATATCGAAGAAAAACCCTTAATTTAGGTGTAAATTTGTGATAAGGGTACCCCGTTACAACATTTTCAAAATTTTTCAAAATTTAGAATTTTGATATTTTGACTTAAATTGATAAAGCTAGTCATAAGTAGTATAAAATGTCCTTCGAAAAGTCTTTGCGATGAAAATTGTGGAAAATATCAAAGAAAAACCCTTAATTTAGGTGTAAATTTGTGATAAGGGTCCCCCGTTACAACATTTTCAAAATTTTTCAAAATTTAGAATTTTGATATTTTGACTTAAATTGATAAAGCTAGTCATAAAGAGTATAATATGTCCTTCGAAAAGTCTTCGCGATGAAAATTGTGGAAAATATCGAATAAAAACCCTTAATTTAGGTGTAAATTTGTGATAAGGGTCCCCCCTTACAACATTTTCAAAATTTTTAAAATTTAGAATTTTGATATTTTGACTTAAATTGATAAAGCTAGTACTAAGTTGTATAAAATGTCCTTCGAAAAGTCTTTGCGATGAAAATTGTGGAAAATATCGAAGAAAAACCCTTAATTTAGGTGTAAATTTGTGATAAGGGTCCCCCGTTACAACATTTTCAAAATTTTTCAAAATTTAGAATTTTGATATTTTGACTTAAATTGATAAAGCTAGTACTAAGTTGTATAAAATGTCCTTCGAAAAGTCTTTGCGATGAAAATTGTGGAAAATATCGAAGAAAAACCCTTAATTTAGGTGTAAATTTGTGATAAGGGTCCCCCTTACAACATTTTAAAATTTTCCAAAATTTAGAATTTTGATATTTTGACTTAAATTGATAAAGCTAGTCATAAGTAGTATAAAATGTCCTTCGAAAAGTCTTTGCGATGAATATTGTGGAAAATATCGAAGAAAAACCCTTAATTTAGGTGTAAATTTGTGATAAGGGTCCCCCGTTACAACATTTTCAAAATTTTTCAAAATTTAGAATTTTGATATTTTGACTTCAATTGATAAAGCTAGTACTAAGTTGTATAAAATGTCCTTCGAAAACTCTTTGCGATGAAAATTGTGGAAAATATCGAAGAAAAACCCTTAATTTAGGTGTAAATTTGTGATAAGGGTCCCCCCTTACAACATTTTCAAAATTTTTCAAAATTTAGAATTTTGATATTTTGACTTAAATTGATAAAGCTAGTCATAAGTTGTATAAAATGTCCTTCGAAAAGTCTTTGCGATAAAATTAAAATATCGAAGAAAAACCCTTAATTTAGGTGTAAATTTGTGATAAGGGTCCACCGTTACATTTTAAAAATTTTTCAAAATTTAGAATTTTGATTTTTTGACTTAAATTGCTAAAGCTAGTCATAAGTAGTAAAAAATGTCCTTCGAAAAGTCTTTGCGATGAAAATTGTGGAAAATATCGAAGAAAAACCCTTAATTTAGGTGTAAATTTGTGATAAGGGTCCCCCCTTACAACATTTTTAAAATTTTCCAAAATTTAGAATTTTGATATTTTGACTTAAATTGATAAAGCTAGTCATAAGTAGTATAAAATGTCCTTCGAAAAGTCTTTGCGATGAATATTGTGGAAAATATCGAAGAAAAACCCTTAATTTAGGTGTAAATTTGTGATAAGGGTCCCCCGTTACAACATTTTCAAAATTTTTCAAAATTTAGAATTTTGATATTTTGACCTAAATTGATAAAGCTAGTACTAAGTTGTATAAAAAGTCCTTCGAAAAGTCTTTGCGATGAACATTGTGGAAAGTATTGAAGAAAAACCCTTAATTTGGGTGTAAATTTGTGATAAGGGTCCCCCCTTAAAACATTTTCAAAATTTTTCAAAATTTAGAATTTTGATATTTTGACTTAAATTGATAAAGCTAGTCATAAGTAGTAAAAAGTCCTTCGAAAAGTCCTGCGATGAAAATTGTAGAAAATATCGAAGAAAAACCCTTAATTTAGGTGTAAATTTGTGATAAGGGTCCCCCTTACAACATTTTTAAAATTTTCCAAAATTTAGAATTTTGATATTTTGACTTAAATTGATAAAGCTAGTCATAAGTAGTATAAAATGTCCTTCGAAAAGTCTTTGCGATGAAAATTGTGGAAAATATCGAAGAAAAACCCTTAATTTAGGTGTAAATTTGTGATAAGGGCCCCCCTCAACATTTTCAAAATTTTTCAAAATTTAGAATTTTGATATTTTGACTTAAATTGATAAAGCTAGTCATAAGTAGTGTAAAAAGTCCTTCGAAAAAGTCTCTGCGATGAAAATTGTAGAAAATATCGAAGAAAAACCCTTAATTTAGGTGTAAATTTGTGATAAGGGTCCCCCCTTACAACATTTTCAAAATTTTTCAAAACTTAGAATTTTGATATTTTGACTTTAATTGATAAAGCTAGTAATAAGTAGTATAAAATGTCCTTCGAAAAGTCTTTGCGATGAAAATTGTGGAAAATATCGAAGAAAAACCCTTAATTTAGGTGTAAATTTGTGATAAGGGTCCCCCGTTACAACATTTTCAAAATTTTTCAAAATTTAGAATTTTGATATTTTGACTTAAATTGATAAAGCTAGTCATAAGTAGTATAAAATGTCCTTCGAAAAGTCTTTGCGATGAAAATTGTGGAAAATATCGAAGAAAAACCCTTAATTTAGGTGTAAATTTGTGATCCAACATTTTCAAAATTTTTCAAAATTTAGAATTTTGATATTTTGACTTAAATTGATAAAGCTAGTCATAAGTAGTGTAAAAAGTCCTTCGAAAAAGTCCTGCGATGAAAATTGTAGAAAATATCGAAGAAAAACCCTTAATTTAGGTGTGAATTTGTGATAAGGGTCCCCCTTACAAAATTTTCAAAATTTTTCAAAATTTAGAATTTTGATATTTTGACTTTAATTGATAAAGCTGGTAATAAGTAGTATAAAATGTCCTTCGAAAAGTCTTTGCGATGAAAATTGTGGAAAATATCGAAGAAAAACCCTTAATTTAGGTGTAAATTTGTGATAAGGGTCCCCCGTTACAACATTTTCAAAATTTTTCAAAATTTAGAATTTTGATATTTTGACTTAAATTGATAAAGCTAGTCATAAGTAGTATAAAATGTCCTTCGAAAAGTCTTTGCGATGAAAATTGTGGAAAATATCAAAGAAAAACCCTTAATTTAGGTGTAAATTTGTGATAAGGGTCCCCCGTTACAACATTTTCAAAATTTTTCAAAATTTAGAATTTTGATATTTTGACTTAAATTGATAAAGCTAGTCATAAAGAGTATAATATGTCCTTCGAAAAGTCTTCGCGATGAAAATTGTGGAAAATATCGAATAAAAACCCTTAATTTAGGTGTAAATTTGTGATAAGGGTCCCCCCTTACAACATTTTTAAAATTTTCCAAAATTTAGAATTTTGATATTTTGACTTAAATTGATAAAGCTAGTCATAAGTAGTATAAAATGTCCTTCGAAAAGTCTTTGCGATGAATATTGTGGAAAATATCGAAGAAAAACCCTTAATTTAGGTGTAAATTTGTGATAAGGGTCCCCCGTTACAACATTTTCAAAATTTTTCAAAATTTAGAATTTTGATATTTTGACTTCAATTGATAAAGCTAGTACTAAGTTGTATAAAATGTCCTTCGAAAACTCTTTGCGATGAAAATTGTGGAAAATATCGAAGAAAAACCCTTAATTTAGGTGTAAATTTGTGATAAGGGTCCCCCCTTACAACATTTTCAAAAATTTTTCAAAATTTAGAATTTTGATATTTTGACTTAAATTGATAAAGCTAGTCATAAGTTGTATAAAATGTCCTTCGAAAAGTCTTTGCGATAAAATGAAAATATCGAAGAAAAACCCTTAATTTAGGTGTAAATTTGTGATAAGGGTCCACCGTTAACATTTTAAAAATTTTTCAAAATTTAGAATTTTGATATTTTGACTTAAATTGCTAAAGCTAGTCATAAGTAGTAAAAAATGTCCTTCGAAAAGTCTTTGCGATGAAAATTGTGGAAAATATCGAAGAAAAACCCTTAATTTAGGTGTAAATTTGTGATAAGGGTCCCCCCTTACAACATTTTCAAAATTTTTCAAAATTTAGAATTTTGATATTTTGACCTAAATTGATAAAGCTAGTACTAAGTTGTATAAAAAGTCCTTCGAAAAGTCTTTGCGATGAACATTGTGGAAAATATTGAAGAAAAACCCTTAATTTGGGTGTAAATTTGTGATAAGGGTCCCCCCTTAAAACATTTTCAAAATTTTTCAAAATTTAGAATTTTGATATTTTGACTTAAATTGATAAAGCTAGTCATAAGTAGTAAAAAGTCCTTCGAAAAAGTCCTGCGATGAAAATTGTAGAAAATATCGAAGAAAAACCCTTAATTTAGGTGTAAATTTGTGATAAGGGTCCCCACTTACAACATTTTTAAAATTTTCCAAAATTTAGAATTTTGATATTTTGACTTAAATTGATAAAGCTAGTCATAAGTAGTATAAAATGTCCTTCGAAAAGTCTTTGCGATGAAAATTGTGGAAAATATCGAAGAAAAACCCTTAATTTAGGTGTAAATTTGTGATAACATTTTCAAAATTTTTCAAAATTTAGAATTTTGATATTTTGACTTAAATTGATAAAGCTAGTCATAAGTAGTGTAAAAAGTCCTTCGAAAAAGTCCTGCGATGAAAATTGTAGAAAATATCGAAGAAAAACCCTTAATTTAGGTGTAAATTTGTGATAAGGGTCCCCCTTACAACATTTTCAAAATTTTTCAAAATTTAGAATTTTGATATTTTGACTTTAATTGATAAAGCTGGTAATAAGTAGTATAAAATGTCCTTCGAAAAGTCTTTGCGATGAAAATTGTGGAAAATATCGAAGAAAAACCCTTAATTTAGGTGTAAATTTGTGATAAGGGTCCCCCGTTACAACATTTTCAAAATTTTTCAAAATTTAGAATTTTGATATTTTGACTTAAATTGATAAAGCTAGTCATAAGTAGTATAAAATGTCCTTCGAAAAGTCTTTGCGATGAAAATTGTGGAAAATATCAAAGAAAAACCCTTAATTTAGGTGTAAATTTGTGATAACATTTTCAAAATTTTTCAAAATTTAGAATTTTGATATTTTGACTTAAATTGATAAAGCTAGTCATAAGTAGTGTAAAAAGTCCTTCGAAAAAGTCCTG
The DNA here is from genome assembly GCA_018904165.1 of Zaprionus camerounensis. Lineage (NCBI taxonomy): Eukaryota > Metazoa > Arthropoda > Insecta > Diptera > Drosophilidae > Zaprionus > Zaprionus camerounensis. The sequence goes on from JAEIFS010000730.1 coordinate 73,884, forward strand.
CGATGAAAATTGTAGAAAATATCGAAGAAAAACCCTTAATTTAGGTGTGAATTTGTGATAAGGGTCCCCCTTACAAAATTTTCAAAATTTTCAAAATTAAGAATTTTGATATTTTGACTTTAATTGATAAAGCTGGTAATAAGTAGTATAAAATGTCCTTCGAAAAGTCTTTGCGATGAAAATTGTGGAAAATATCGAAGAAAAACCCTTAATTTAGGTGTAAATTTGTGATAAGGGTCCCCCCGTTACAACATTTTCAAAATTTTTCAAAATTTAGAATTTTGATATTTTGACTTAAATTGATAAAGCTAGTCATAAGTAGTATAAAATGTCCTTCGAAAAGTCTTTGCGATGAAAATTGTGGAAAATATCAAAGAAAAACCCTTAATTTAGGTGTAAATTTGTGATAAGGGTCCCCCGTTACAACATTTTCAAAATTTTTCAAAATTTAGAATTTTGATATTTTGACTTAAATTGATAAAGCTAGTCATAAAGAGTATAATATGTCCTTCGAAAAGTCTTCGCGATGAAAATTGTGGAAAATATCGAATAAAAACCCTTAATTTAGGTGTAAATTTGTGATAAGGGTCCCCCCTTACAACATTTTTAAAATTTTCCAAAATTTAGAATTTTGATATTTTGACTTAAATTGATAAAGCTAGTCATAAGTAGTATAAAATGTCCTTCGAAAAGTCTTTGCGATGAATATTGTGGAAAATATCGAAGAAAAACCCTTAATTTAGGTGTAAATTTGTGATAAGGGTCCCCCGTTACAACATTTTCAAAATTTTTCAAAATTTAGAATTTTGATATTTTGACTTCAATTGATAAAGCTAGTACTAAGTTGTATAAAATGTCCTTCGAAAACTCTTTGCGATGAAAATTGTGGAAAATATCGAAGAAAAACCCTTAATTTAGGTGTAAATTTGTGATAAGGGTCCCCCCTTACAACATTTTCAAAATTTTTCAAAATTTAGAATTTTGATATTTTGACTTAAATTGATAAAGCTAGTCATAAGTTGTATAAAATGTCCTTCGAAAAGTCTTTGCGATAAAAATATCGAAGAAAAACCCTTAATTTAGGTGTAAATTTGTGATAAGGGTCCACCGTTACATTTTAAAAATTTTTCAAAATTTAGAATTTTGATATTTTGACTTAAATTGATAAAGCTAGTCATAAGTAGTATAAAAAGTCCTTCGAAAAGTGTTTGCGATAAAAATATCGAAGAAAAACCCTTAATTTTGGTGTAAATTTGTGATAAGGGTGCCCCTTACATTTTCAAAATTTTTCAAAATTTAGAATTTTGATATTTTGACCTAAATTGATAAAGCTAGTACTAAGTTGTATAAAAAGTCCTTCGAAAAGTCTTTGCGATGAACATTGTGGAAAATATTGAAGAAAAACCCTTAATTTAGGTGTAAATTTGTGATAAGGTTCCCCCTTACAACATTTTCAAAATTTTTCAAAATTTAGAATTTTGATATTTTGACTTAAATTGATGAAGCTAGTCATAAGTAGTAAAAAGTCCTTCGAAAAAGTCCTGCGATGAAAATTGTAGAAAATATCGAAGAAAAACCCTTAATTTAGGTGTAAATTTGTGATAAGGGTCCCCACTTACAACATTTTTAAAATTTTCCAAAATTTAGAATTTTGATATTTTGACTTAAATTGATAAAGCTAGTCATAAGTAGTATAAAATGTCCTTCGAAAAGTCTTTGCGATGAAAATTGTGGAAAATATCGAAGAAAAACCCTTAATTTAGGTGTAAATTTGTGATAACATTTTCAAAATTTTTCAAAATTTAGAATTTTGATATTTTGACTTAAATTGATAAAGCTAGTCATAAGTAGTGTAAAAAGTCCTTCGAAAAAGTCCTGCGATGAAAATTGTAGAAAATATCGAAGAAAAACCCTTAATTTAGGTGTAAATTTGTGATAAGGGTCCCCCCTTACAACATTTTCAAAATTTTTCAAAATTTAGAATTTTGATATTTTGACTTTAATTGATAAAGCTGGTAATAAGTAGTATAAAATGTCCTTCGAAAAGTCTTTGCGATGAAAATTGTGGAAAATATCGAAGAAAAACCCTTAATTTAGGTGTAAATTTGTGATAAGGGTCCCCCGTTACAACATTTTCAAAATTTTTCAAAATTTAGAATTTTGATATTTTGACTTAAATTGATAAAGCTAGTCATAAGTAGTATAAAATGTCCTTCGAAAAGTCTTTGCGATGAAAATTGTGGAAAATATCAAAGAAAAACCCTTAATTTAGGTGTAAATTTGTGATAAGGGTCCCCCGTTACAACATTTTCAAAATTTTTCAAAATTTAGAATTTTGATATTTTGACTTAAATTGATAAAGCTAGTCATAAGTAGTATAATATGTCCTTCGAAAAGTCTTCGCGATGAAAATTGTGGAAAATATCGAATAAAAACCCTTAATTTAGGTGTAAATTTGTGATAAGGGTCCCCCCTTACAACATTTTCAAAATTTTTTAAAATTTAGAATTTTGATATTTTGACTTAAATTGATAAAGCTAGTACTAAGTTGTATAAAATGTCCTTCGAAAAGTCTTTGCGATGAAAATTGTGGAAAATATCGAAGAAAAACCCTTAATTTAGGTGTAGATTTGTGATAAGGGTCCACCGTTACAACATTTTCAAAATTTTTCAAAATTTAGAATTTTGATATTTTGACTTAAATTGCTAAAGCCATTCATAAGTAGTATAAAAAGTCCTTCGAAAAGTGTTTGCGATAAAAATATCGAAGAAAAACCCTTAATTTTGGTGTAAATTTGTGATAAGGGTCCCCCCTTACAACATTTTCAAAATTTTTCAAAATTTAGAATTTTGATATTTTGACTTAAATTGATAAAGCTAGTCATAAGTAGTATAAAAAGTCCTTCGAAAAGTCTTTGCAATGAAAATTGTGGAAAATATCGAAGAAAAACCCTTAATTTAGGTGTAAATTTGTGATAAGGGTCCCCCCTTACAACATTTTCAAAATTTTCCAAAATTTAGAATTTTGATATTTTGACTTAAATTGATAAAGCTAGTCATAAGTAGTATAAAATGTCCTTCGAAAAGTCTTTGCGATGAAAATTGTGGAAAATATCGAAGAAAAACCCTTAATTTAGGTGTAAATTTGTGATAACATTTTCAAAATTTTTCAAAATTTAGAATTTTGATATTTTGACTTAAATTGATAAAGCTAGTCATAAGTAGTATAAAAAGTCCTTCGAAAAAGTCCTGCGATGAAAATTGTGGAAAATATCGAAGAAAAACCCTTAAATTAGGTGTAAATTTGTGATAAGGGTCCACCGTTACAACATTTTAAAAACTTTTCAAAATTTAGAATTTTGATATTTTGACTTAAATTGATAAAGCTAGTCATAAGTAGTATAAAATGTCCTTCGAAAAGTCTTTGCGATGAAAATTGTGGAAAATATCGAAGAAAAACCCTTAACGATGAAAATTGTAGAAAATATCGAAGAAAAACCCTTAATTTAGGTGTAAATTTGTGATAAGGGTCGCCACTTACAACATTTTTAAAATTTTCCAAAATTTAGAATTTTAATATTTTGACTTAAATTGATAAAGCTAGTCATAACTAGTATAAAATGTCCTTCGAAAAGTCTTTGCGATGAAAATTGTGGAAAATATCGAAGAAAAACCCTTAATTTAGGTGTAAATTTGTGATAACATTTTCAAAATTTTTCAAAATTTAGAATTTTGATATTTTGACTTAAATTGATAAAGCTAGTCATAAGTAGTGTAAAAAGTCCTTCGAAAAAGTCCTGCGATGAAAATTGTAAAAAATATCGAAGAAAAACCCTTAATTTAGGTGTGAATTTGTGATAAGGGTCCCCCTTACAAAATTTTCAAAATTTTTCAAAATTAAGAATTTTGATATTTTGACTTTAATTGATAAAGCTGGTAATAAGTACGATAGTATAAAATGTCCTTCGAAAAGTCTTTGCGATGAAAATTGTGGAAAATATCGAAGAAAAACCCTTAATTTAGGTGTAAATTTGTGATAAGGGTCCCCCTTACAACATTTTCAAAATTTTTCAAAATTTAGAATCTTGATATTTTGACTTAAATTGATAAAGCTAGTACTAAGTTGTATAAAATGTCCTTCGAAAAGTCTTTGCGATGAAAATTGTGAAAATATCGAAGAAAAACCCTTAATTTAGGTGTAAATTTGTGATAAGGGTCCCCCCTTACAACATTTTTAAAATTTTCCAAAATTTAGAATTTTGATATTTTGACTTAAATTGATAAAGCTAGTCATAAGTAGTATAAAATGTCCTTCGAAAAGTCTTTTCGATGAAAATTGTGGAAAATATCAAAGAAAAACCCTTAATTTAGGTGTAAATTTGTGATAAGGGTCCCCCGTTACAACATTTTCAAAATTTAGAATTTTGATATTTTGACTTAAATTGATAAAGCTAGTCATAAGTAGTATAAAAAGTCCTTCGAAAAGTGTTTGCGATAAAAATATCGAAGAAAAACCCTTAATTTAGGTGTAAATTTGTGATAAGGGTCCCCCCTTACAACATTTTTAAAATTTTCCAAAATTTAGAATTTTGATATTTTGACTTAAATTGATAAAGCTAGTCATAAGTAGTATAAAATGTCCTTCGAAAAGTCTTTGCGATGAAAATTGTGGAAAATATCGACGAAAACCCTTAATTTAGGTGTAAATTTGTGATAAGGGTAAGGGTCCCCCTTACAACATTTTCAAAATTTTTCAAAATTTAGAATCTTGATATTTTGACTTAAATTGATAAAGCTAGTACTAAGTTGTATAAAATGTCCTTCGAAAAGTCTTTGCGATGAAAATTGTGGAAAATATCGAAGAAAAACCCTTAATTTAGGTGTAAATTTGTGATAACATTTTCAAAATTTTTCAAAATTTAGAATTTTGATATTTTGACTTTAATTGATAAAGCTGGGAATAAGTAGTATAAAATGTCGTTCGAAAAGTCTTTGCGATGAAAATTGTGGAAAATATCGAAGAAAAACCCTTAATTTAGGTGTAAATTTGTGATAAGGGTCCCCCGTTACAACATTTTCAAAATTTTTAAAAATTTAGAATTTTGTTATTTTGATTTAAATTGATAAAGCTAGTCATAAGTTGTATAAAAAGTCCTTCGAAAAGTCTTTGCGATAAAAATATCGAAAAAAACCCTTAATTTAGGTGTAAATTTGTGATAAGGGTCCACCGTTACAACATTTTCAAAATTTTTCAAAATTTAGAATTTTGATATTTTGACTTAAATTGATAAAGCTAGTCATAAGTAGTATAAAAAGTCCTTCGAAAAAGTCCTGCGATGAAAATTGTGGAAAATATCGAAGAAAAACCCTTAAATTAGGTGTAAATTTGTGATAAGGGTCCACCGTTACAACATTTTAAAAACTTTTCAAAATTTAGAATTTTGATATTTTGACTTAAATTGATAAAGCTAGTCATAAGTAGTATAAAATGTCCTTCGAAAAGTCTTTGCGATGAAAATTGTGGAAAATATCGAAGAAAAACCCTTAACGATGAAAATTGTAGAAAATATCGAAGAAAAACCCTTAATTTAGGTGTAAATTTGTGATAAGGGTCGCCACTTACAACATTTTTAAAATTTTCCAAAATTTAGAATTTTAATATTTTGACTTAAATTGATAAAGCTAGTCATAACTAGTATAAAATGTCCTTCGAAAAGTCTTTGCGATGAAAATTGTGGAAAATATCGAAGAAAAACCCTTAATTTAGGTGTAAATTTGTGATAACATTTTCAAAATTTTTCAAAATTTAGAATTTTGATATTTTGACTTAAATTGATAAAGCTAGTCATAAGTAGTGTAAAAAGTCCTTCGAAAAAGTCCTGCGATGAAAATTGTAGAAAATATCGAAGAAAAACCCTTAATTTAGGTGTAAATTTGTGATAAGGGTCCCCCCTTACAAAATTTTCAAAATTTTTCAAAATTTAGAATTTTGATATTTTGACTTTAATTGATAAAGCTGGTAATAAGTACGATAGTATAAAATGTCCTTCGAAAAGTCTTTGCGATGAAAATTGTGGAAAATATCGAAGAAAAACCCTTAATTTAGGTGTAAATTTGTGATAAGGGTCCCCCTTACAACATTTTCAAAATTTTTCAAAATTTAGAATCTTGATATTTTGACTTAAATTGATAAAGCTAGTACTAAGTTGTATAAAATGTCCTTCGAAAAGTCTTTGCGATGAAAATTGTGAAAATATCGAAGAAAAACCCTTAATTTAGGTGTAAATTTGTGATAAGGGTCCCCCCTTACAACATTTTTAAAATTTTCCAAAATTTAGAATTTTGATATTTTGACTTAAATTGATAAAGCTAGTCATAAGTAGTATAAAATGTCCTTCGAAAAGTCTTTTCGATGAAAATTGTGGAAAATATCAAAGAAAAACCCTTAATTTAGGTGTAAATTTGTGATAAGGGTCCCCGTTACAACATTTTCAAAATTTTTCAAAATTTAGAATTTTGATATTTTGACTTAAATTGATAAAGCTAGTCATAAGTAGTATAAAATGTCCTTCGAAAAGTGTTTGCGATAAAAATATCGAAGAAAAACCCTTAATTTAGGTGTAAATTTGTGATAAGGGTCCCCCCTTACAACATTTTTAAAATTTTCCAAAATTTAGAATTTTGATATTTTGACTTAAATTGATAAAGCTAGTCATAAGTAGTATAAAATGTCCTTCGAAAAGTCTTTGCGATGAAAATTGTGGAAAATATCGACGAAAACCCTTAATTTAGGTGTAAATTTGTGATAAGGGTCCCCCGTTACAACATTTTCAAAATTTTTCAAAACTTAGAATTTTGATATTTTGACTTAAATTGATAAAGCTAGTACTAAGTTGTATAAAGTGTCCTTCGAAAAGTCTTTGCGATGAAAATTGTGGAAAATATCGAAGAAAACCCCTTAATTTAGGTATAAATTTGTGATAAGGGTCCCCCCTTACAACATTTTTAAAATTTTTCAAAATTTAGAATTTTGATATTTTGACTTAAATTGATAAAGCTAGTCATAAGTAGTATAAAATGTCCTTCGAAAAGTCTTTGCAATGAAAATTGTGGAAAATATCGAAGAAAAACCCTTAATTTAGGTGTAAATTTGTGATAACATTTTCAAAATTTTTCAAAATTTAGAATTTTGATATTTTGACTTAAATTGATAAAGCTAGTCATAAGTAGTATAAAATGTCCTTCGAAAAGTCTTTGCGATGAAAATTGTGGAAAATATCGAATAAAAACCCTTAATTTAGGTGTAAATTTGTGATAAAGGTCCCCCCTTACAACATTTTCAAAATTTTTTAAAATTTAGAATTTTGATATTTTGACTTAAATTGATAAAGCTAGTCATAAGTTGTATAAAATGTCCTTCGAAAAGTCTTTGCGATGAAAATTGTGGAAAATATCGAATAAAAACCCTTAATTTAGGTGTAAATTTGTGATAAGGGTCCCCCCTTACAACATTTTCAAAATTTTTAAAAATTTAGAATTTTGATATTTTGATTTAAATTGATAAAGCTAGTCATAAGTAGTATAAAAAGTCCTTCGAAAAGTCTTTGCGATAAAAATATCGAAGAAAAACCCTTAATTTAGGTGTAAATTTGTGATAAGGGTCCCCCCTTACAACATTTTCAAAATTTAGAATTTTGATATTTTGACTTAAATTGATAAAGCTAGTCATAAGTAGTATAAAAAGACCTTCGAAAAAGTCCTGCGATGAAAATTGTAGAAAATATCGAAGAAAAACCCTTAATTTAGGTGTAAATTTGTGATAAGGGTCCCCCCTTACAACATTTTTAAAATTTTTCAAAATTTAGAATTTTGATATTTTGACTTAAATTGATAAAGCTAGTCATAAGTAGTATAAAAAGTCATTCGAAAAGTCTTTGCAATAAAAATATCGAAGAAAAACCCTTAATTTAGGTGTAAATTTGTGATAAGGGTCCCCACTTACAACATTTTCAAAATTTTTCAAAATTTAGAATTTTGATATTTTGACTTAAATTGATAAAGCTAGTCAGTCATAAGTAGTGTAAAATGTCCTTCGAAAAAGTCCTGCGATGAAAATTGTAGAAAATATCGAAGAAAAACCCTTAATTTAGGTGTAAATTTGTGATAAGGGTCCACCCTTACAACATTTTTAAAATTTTTCAAAATTTAGAATTTTGATATTTTGACTTAAATTGATAAAGCTAGTCATAAGTAGTATAAAATGTCCTTCGAAAAGTCTTTGCGATGAAAATTGTGGAAAATATCGACGAAAAACCCTTAATTTAGATGTAAATTTGTGATAAGGGTCCCCCGTTACAACATTTTCAAAATTTTTCAAAACTTAGAATTTTGATATTTTGACTTAAATTGATAAAGCTAGTACTAAGTTGTATAAAGTGTCCTTCGAAAAGTCTTTGCGATGAAAATTGTGGAAAATATCGAAGAAAACCCCTTAATTTAGGTATAAATTTGTGATAAGGGTCCCCCCTTACAACATTTTTAAAATTTTCCAAAATTTAGAATTTTGATATTTTGACTTAAATTGATAAAGCTAGTCATAAGTTGTATAAAATGTCCTTCGAAAAGTCTTTGCGATGAAAATTGTGGAAAATATCGAATAAAAACCCTTAATTTAGGTGTAAATTTGTGATAAGGGTCCCCCCTTACAACATTTTCAAAATTTTTCAAAATTTAGAATTTTGATATTTTGACTTAAATTGATAAAGCTAGTCATAAGTAGTGTAAAAAGTCCTTCGAAAAAGTCCTGCGATGAAAATTGTAGAAAATATCGAAGAAAAACCCTTAATTTAGGTGTAAATTTGTGATAAGTGTCCCCCCTTACAACATTTTCAAAATTTTTCAAAATTTAGAATTTTGATATTTTGACGTTAATTGATAAAGCTGGTAATAAGTAGTATAAAATGTCCTTCGAAAAGTCTTTGCGATGAAAATTGTGGAAAATATCGAAGAAAAACCCTTAATTTAGGTGTAAATTTGTGATAAGGGTCCCCCGTTACAACATTTTCAAAATTTTTCAAAATTTAGAATTTTGATATTTTGACTTAAATTGATAAAGCTAGTCATAAGTAGTATAAAATGTCCTTCGAAAAGTCTTCGCGATGAAAATTGTGGAAAATATCAAAGAAAAACCCTTAATTTAGGTGTAAATTTGTGATAAGGGTCCCCCGTTACAACATTTTCAAAATTTTTCAAAATTTAGAATTTTGATATTTTGACTTAAATTGATAAAGCTAGTCATAAGTAGTATAATATGTCCTTCGAAAAGTCTTCGCGATGAAAATTGTGGAAAATATCGAATAAAAACCCTTAATTTAGGTGTAAATTTGTGATAAGGGTCCCCCCTTACAAAATTTTCAAAATTTTTTAAAATTTAGAATTTTGATATTTTGACTTAAATTGATAAAGCTAGTCATAAGTAGTATAAAATGTCCTTCGAAAAGTCTTCGCGATGAAAATTGTGGAAAATATCAAAGAAAAACCCTTAATTTAGGTGTAAATTTGTGATAAGGGTCCCCCGTTACAACATTTTCAAAATTTTTCAAAATTTAGAATTTTGATATTTTGACTTAAATTGATAAAGCTAGTACTAAGTTGTATAAAATGTCCTTCGAAAAGTCTTTGCGATGAAAATTGTGGAAAATATCGAAGAAAAACCCTTAATTTGTGATAAGGGTCCACCGTTACAACATTTTCAAAATTTTTCAAAATTTAGAATTTTGATATTTTGACTTAAATTGCTAAAGCCATTCATAAGTAGTATAAAAAGTCCTTCGAAAAGTGTTTGCGATAAAAATATCGAAGAAAAACCCTTAATTTTGGTGTAAATTTGTGATAAGGGTCCCCCCTTACAACATTTTCAAAATTTTTCAAAATTTAGAATTTTGATATTTTGACTTAAATTGATAAAGCTAGTCATAAGTAGTATAAAATGTCCTTCGAAAAGTCTTTGCGATGAAAATTGTGGAAAATATCGAAGAAAAACCCTTAATTTAGGTGTAAATTTGTGATAACATTTTCAAAATTTTTCAAAATTTAGAATTTTGATATTTTGACTTTAATTGATAAAGCTGGTAATAAGTAGTATAAAATGTCGTTCGAAAAGTCTTTGCGATGAAAATTGTGGAAAATATCGAAGAAAAACCCTTAATTTAGGTGTAAATTTGTGAAAGGGTCCCCCGTTACAACATTTTCAAAATTTTTAAAAATTTAGAATTTTGTTATTTTGATTTAAATTGATAAAGCTAGTCATAAGTTGTATAAAAAGTCCTTCGAAAAGTCTTTGCGATAAAAATATCGAAGAAAAACCCTTAAATTAGGTGTAAATTTGTGATAAGGGTCCACCGTTACAACATTTTAAAAACTTTTCAAAATTTAGAATTTTGATATTTTGACTTAAATTGATAAAGCTAGTCATAAGTAGTATAAAATGTCCTTCGAAAAGTCTATGCGATGAAAATTGTGGAAAATATCGAAGAAAAACCCTTAACGATGAAAATTGTAGAAAATATCGAAGAAAAACCCTTAATTTAGGTGTAAATTTGTGATAAGGGTCGCCACTTACAACATTTTTAAAATTTTCCAAAATTTAGAATTTTGATATTTTGACTTAAATTGATAAAGCTAGTCATAAGTAGTATAAAATGTCCTTCGAAAAGTCTTTGCGATGAAAATTGTGGAAAATATCGAAGAAAAACCCTTAATTTAGGTGTAAATTTGTGATAAGGGTCCCCCTTACAACATTTTCAAAATTTTTCAAAATTGTGAATTTTGATATTTTGACTTAAATTGATAAAGCTAGTCATAAGTAGTAAAAAGTCCTTCGAAAAAGTCCTGCGATGAAAATTGTAGAAAATATCGAAGAAAAACCCTTAATTTAGGTGTAAATTTGTGATAAGGGTCCCCCGTTACAACATTTTCAAAATTTTTCAAAATTTAGAATTTTGATATTTTGACTTAAATTGATAAAGCTAGTACAAAGATGTATAAAATGTCCTTCGAAAAGTCTTTGCGATGAAAATTGTGGAAAATATCGAAGAAAAACCCTTAATTTAGGTGTAAATTTGTGATAACATTTTCAAAATTTTTCAAAATTTAGAATTTTGATATTTTGACTTAAATTGATAAAGCTAGTCATAAGTAGTGTAAAAAGTCCTTCGAAAAAGTCCTGCGATGAAAATTGTAGAAAATATCGAAGAAAAACCCTTAATTTAGGTGTGAATTTGTGATAAGGGTCCCCCTTACAAAATTTTCAAAATTTTTCAAAATTAAGAATTTTGATATTTTGATTTAAATTGATAAAGCTAGTCATAAGTAGTATAAAATGTCGTTCGAAAAGTCTTTGCGATGAAAATTGTGGAAAATATCGAAGAAAAACCCTTAATTTAGGTGTAAATTTGTGAAAGGGTCCCCCGTTACAACATTTTCAAAATTTTTAAAAATTTAGAATTTTGTTATTTTGATTTAAATTGATAAAGCTAGTCATAAGTAGTATAAAATGTCCTTCGAAAAGTCTTTGCGATGAAAATTGTGGAAAATATCGAAGAAAAACCCTTAATTTAGGTGTAAATTTGTGATAAGGGTCCACCGTTACAACATTTTCAAAATTTTTCAAAATTTAGAATTTTGATATTTTGACTTAAATTGCTAAAGCCATTCATAAGTAGTATAAAAAGTCCTTCGAAAAGTGTTTGCGATAAAAATATCGAAGAAAAACCCTTAATTTTGGTGTAAATTTGTGATAAGGGTCCCCCCTTACAACATTTTCAAAATTTTTCAAAATTTAGAATTTTGATATTTTGACTTAAATTGATAAAGCTAGTCATAAGTAGTATAAAATGTCCTTCGAAAAGTCTTTGCGATGAAAATTGTGGAAAATATCGAAGAAAAACCCTTAATTTAGGTGTAAATTTGTGATAACATTTTCAAAATTTTTCAAAATTTAGAATTTTGATATTTTGACTTTAATTGATAAAGCTGGTAATAAGTAGTATAAAATGTCGTTCGAAAAGTCTTTGCGATGAAAATTGTGGAAAATATCGAAGAAAAACCCTTAATTTAGGTGTAAATTTGTGAAAGGGTCCCCCGTTACAACATTTTCAAAATTTTTAAAAATTTAGAATTTTGTTATTTTGATTTAAATTGATAAAGCTAGTCATAAGTTGTATAAAAAGTCCTTCGAAAAGTCTTTGCGATAAAAATATCGAAAAAAACCCTTAATTTAGGTGTAAATTTGTGATAAGGGTCCACCGTTACAACATTTTCAAAATTTTTCAAAATTTAGAATTTTGATATTTTGACTTAAATTGATAAAGCTAGTCATAAGTAGTATAAAAAGTCCTTCGAAAAAGTCCTGCGATGAAAATTGTGGAAAATATCGAAGAAAAACCCTTAATTTAGGTGTAAATTTGTGATAAGGGTCCCCCCTGACAACATTTTCAAAATTTTTCAAAATTTAGAATCTTGATATTTTGACTTAAATTGATAAAGCTAGTACTAAGTTGTATAAAAAGTCCTTCGAAAAAGTCCTGCGATGAAAATTGTGGAAAATATCGAAAAAAACCCTTAATTTAGGTGTAAATTTGTGATAAGGGTCCACCGTTACAACATTTTAAAAACTTTTCAAAATTTAGAATTTTGATATTTTGACTTAAATTGATAAAGCTAGTCATAAGTAGTATAAAATGTCCTTCGAAAAGTCTTTGCGATGAAAATTGTGGAAAATATCGAAGAAAAACCCTTAACGATGAAAATTGTAGAAAATATCGAAGAAAATCCTTAATTTAGGTGTAAATTTGTGATAAGGGTCGCCACTTACAACATTTTTAAAATTTTCCAAAATTGTGAATTTTGATATTTTGACTTAAATTGATAAAGCTAGTCATAAGTAGTATAAAATGTCCTTCGAAAAGTCTTTGCGATGAAAATTGTGGAAAATATCGAAGAAAAACCCTTAATTTAGGTGTAAATTTGTGATAACATTTTCAAAATTTTTCAAAATTTAGAATTTTGATATTTTGACTTAAATTGATAAAGCTAGTCATAAGTAGTGTAAAAAGTCCTTCGAAAAAGTCCTGCGATGAAAATTGTAGAAAATATCGAAGAAAAACCCTTAATTTAGGTGTAAATTTGTGATAAGGGTCCCCCTTACAGCATTTTCAAAATTTTTCAAAATTGTGAATTTTGATATTTTGACTTAAATTGATAAAGCTAGTCATAAGTAGTAAAAAGTCCTTCGAAAAGTACTTGCGATGAAAATTGTAGAAAATATCGAAGAAAAACCCTTAATTTAGGTGTAAATTTGTGATAAGGGTCCCCTGTTACAACATTTTCAAAATTTTTCAAAATTTAGAATTTTGATATTTTGACTTAAATTGATAAAGCTAGTACAAAGATGTATAAAATGTCCTTCGAAAAGTCTTTGCGATGAAAATTGTGGAAAATATCGAAGAAAAACCCTTAATTTAGGTGTAAATTTGTGATAACATTTTCAAAATTTTTCAAAATTTAGAATTTTGATATTTTGACTTAAATTGATAAAGCTAGTCATAAGTAGTGTAAAAAGTCCTTCGAAAAAGTCCTGCGATGAAAATTGTAGAAAATATCGAAGAAAAACCCTTAATTTAGGTGTGAATTTGTGATAAGGGTCCCCCTTACAAAATTTTCAAAATTTTTCAAAATTAAGAATTTTGATATTTTGACTTTAATTGATAAAGCTGGTAATAAGTAGTATAAAATGTCCTTCGAAAAGTCTTTGCGATGAAAATTGTGGAAAATATCGAAGAAAAACCCTTAATTTAGGTGTAAATTTGTGATAAGGGTCCCCCCTTACAACATTTTCAAAATTTTTCAAAATTTAGAATCTTGATATTTTGACTTAAATTGATAAAGCTAGTACTAAGTTGTATAAAATGTCCTTCGAAAAGTCTTTGCGATGAAAATTGTGAAAATATCGAAGAAAAACCCTTAATTTAGGTGTAAATTTGTGATAAGGGTCCCCCCTTACAACATTTTTAAAATTTTCCAAAATTTAGAATTTTGATATTTTGACTTAAATTGATAAAGCTAGTCATAAGTAGTATAAAATGTCCTTCGAAAAGTCTTTGCGATGAAAATTGTGGAAAATATCAAAGAAAAACCCTTAATTTAGGTGTAAATTTGTGATAAGGGTCCCCCGTTACAACATTTTCAAAATTTTTCAAAATTTAGAATTTTGATATTTTGACTTAAATTGATAAAGCTAGTCATAAGTAGTATAAAAAGTCCTTCGAAAAGTGTTTGCGATAAAAATATCGAAGAAAAACCCTTAATTTAGGTGTAAATTTGTGATAACATTTTCAAAATTTTTCAAAATTTAGAATTTTGATATTTTGACTTAAATTGATAAAGCTAGTCATAAGTAGTGTAAAAAGTCCTTCGAAAAAGTCCTGCGATGAAAATTGTAGAAAATATCGAAGAAAAACCCTTAATTTAGGTGTAAATTTGTGATAAGGGTCCCCCCTTACAACATTTTCAAAATTTTTCAAAATTTAGAATTTTGATATTTTGACTTAAATTGATAAAGCTAGTACTAAGTTGTATAAAATGTCCTTCGAAAAGTCTTTGCGATGAAAATTGTGGAAAATATCGAAGAAAAACCCTTAATTTAGGTGTAAATTTGTGATAAGGGTCCACCGTTACAACATTTTCAAAATTTTTCAAAATTTAGAATTTTGATATTTTGACTTAAATTGCTAAAGCTAGTCATAAGTAGTATAAAAAGTCCTTCGAAAAGTGTTTGCGATAAAAATATCGAAGAAAAACCCTTAATTTAGGTGTAAATTTGTGATAACATTTTCAAAATTTTTCAAAATTTAGAATTTTGATATTTTGACTTAAATTGATAAAGCTAGTCATAAGTAGTGTAAAAAATCCTTCGAAAAAGTCCTGCGATGAAAATTGTAGAAAATATCGAAGAAAAACCCTTAATTTAGGTGTAAATTTGTGATAAGGGTCCCATTTTCAAAATTTTTCAAAATTTAGAATTTTGATATTTTGACTTAAATTGATAAAGCTAGTCATAAGTAGTAAAAAGTCCTTCGAAAAAGTCCTGCGATGAAAATTGTAGAAAATATCGAAGAAAAACCCTTAATTTAGGTGTAAATTTGTGATAAGGGTCGCCACTTACAACATTTTTAAAATTTTCCAAAATTTAGAATTTTGATATTTTGACTTAAATTGATAAAGCTAGTCATAAGTAGTATAAAATGTCCTTCGAAAAGTCTTTGCGATGAAAATTGTGGAAAATATCGAAGAAAAACCCTTAATTTAGGTGTAAATTTGTGATAACATTTTCAAAATTTTTCAAAATTTAGAATTTTGATATTTTGACTTAAATTGATAAAGCTAGTCATAAGTAGTCTAAAAAGTCCTTCGAAAAAGTCCTGCGATGAAAATTGTAAAAAAATATCGAAGAAAAACCCTTAATTTAGGTGTAAATTTGTGATAAGGGTCCCCCTTACAACATTTTCAAAATTTTCCAAAATTTAGAATTTTGATATTTTGACTTAAATTGATAAAGCTAGTACTAAGTTGTATAAAATGTCCTTCGAAAAGTCTTTGCGATGAAAATTGTGAAAATATCGAAGAAAAACCCTTAATTTAGGTGTAAATTTGTGATAAGGGTCCCCCCTTACAACATTTTTAAAATTTTCCAAAATTTAGAATTTTGATATTTTGACTTAAATTGATAAAGCTAGTCATAAGTAGTATAAAATGTCCTTCGAAAAGTCTTTGCGATGAAAATTGTGGAAAATATCAAAGAAAAACCCTTAATTTAGGTGTAAATTTGTGATAAGGGTCCCCCGTTACAACATTTTCAAAATTTTTCAAAATTTAGAATTTTGATATTTTGACTTAAATTGATAAAGCTAGTCATAAGTAGTA
The DNA here is from genome assembly GCA_018904165.1 of Zaprionus camerounensis. Taxonomy (NCBI): domain Eukaryota; kingdom Metazoa; phylum Arthropoda; class Insecta; order Diptera; family Drosophilidae; genus Zaprionus; species Zaprionus camerounensis. Next base: position 89,865 of record JAEIFS010000730.1, read on the forward strand.
TAAAAAGTCCTTCGAAAAGTGTTTGCGATAAAAATATCGAAGAAAAACCCTTAATTTAGGTGTAAATTTGTGATAACATTTTCAAAATTTTTCAAAATTTAGAATTTTGATATTTTGACTTAAATTGATAAAGCTAGTCATAAGTAGTATAAAAAGTCCTTCGAAAAAGTCCTGCGATGAAAATTGTGGAAAATATCGAAGAAAAACCCTTAAATTAGGTGTAAATTTGTGATAAGGGTCCACCGTTACAACATTTTAAAAACTTTTCAAAATTTAGAATTTTGATATTTTGACTTAAATTGGTAAAGCTAGTCATAAGTAGTATAAAATGTCCTTCGAAAAGTCTTTGCGATGAAAATTGTGGAAAATATCGAAGAAAAACCCTTAACGATGAAAATTGTAGAAAATATCGAAGAAAAACCCTTAATTTAGGTGTAAATTTGTGATAAGGGTCGCCACTTACAACATTTTTAAAATTTTCCAAAATTTAGAATTTTGATATTTTGACTTAAATTGATAAAGCTAGTCATAAGTAGTATAAAATGTCCTTCGAAAAGTCTTTGCGATGAAAATTGTGGAAAATATCGAAGAAAAACCCTTAATTTAGGTGTAAATTTGTGATAACATTTTCAAAATTTTTCAAAATTTAGAATTTTGATATTTTGACTTAAATTGATAAAGCTAGTCATAAGTAGTGTAAAAAGTCCTTCGAAAAGTCCTGCGATGAAAATTGTAGAAAATATCGAAGAAAAACCCTTAATTTAGGTGTAAATTTGTGATAAGGGTCCCCCCTTACAACATTTTCAAAATTTTTCAAAATTGTGAATTTTGATATTTTGACTTAAATTGATAAAGCTAGTCATAAGTAGTAAAAAGTCCTTCGAAAAAGTCCTGCGATGAAAATTGTAGAAAATATCGAAGAAAAACCCTTAATTTAGGTGTAAATTTGTGATAAGGGTCCCCTGTTACAACATTTTCAAAATTTTTCAAAATTTAGAATTTTGATATTTTGACTTAAATTGATAAAGCTAGTACAAAGATGTATAAAATGTCCTTCGAAAAGTCTTTGCGATGAAAATTGTGGAAAATATCGAAGAAAAACCCTTAATTTAGGTGTAAATTTGTGATAACATTTTCAAAATTTTTCAAAATTTAGAATTTTGATATTTTGACTTAAATTGATAAAGCTAGTCATAAGTAGTGTAAAAAGTCCTTCGAAAAAGTCCTGCGATGAAAATTGTAGAAAATATCGAAGAAAAACCCTTAATTTAGGTGTGAATTTGTGATAAGGGTCCACCGTTACAACATTTTCAAAATTTTTCAAAATTAAGAATTTTGATATTTTGATTTAAATTGATAAAGCTAGTCATAAGTAGTATAAAATGTCGTTCGAAAAGTCTTTGCGATGAAAATTGTGGAAAATATCGAAGAAAAACCCTTAATTTAGGTGTAAATTTGTGAAAGGGTCCCCCGTTACAACATTTTCAAAATTTTTTAAAATTTAGAATTTTGATATTTTGACTTAAATTGATAAAGCTAGTACTAAGTTGTATAAAATGTCCTTCGAAAAGTCTTTGCGATGAAAATTGTGGAAAATATCGAAGAAAAACCCTTAATTTAGGTGTAAATTTGTGATAAGGGTCCACCGTTACAACATTTTCAAAATTTTTCAAAATTTAGAATTTTGATATTTTGACTTAAATTGCTAAAGCCATTCATAAGTAGTAAAAAAAGTCCTTCGAAAAGTGTTTGCGATAAAAATATCGAAGAAAAACCCTTAATTTTGGTGTAAATTTGTGATAAGGGTCCCCCTTACAACATTTTCAAAATTTTTCAAAATTTAGAATTTTGATATTTTGACTTAAATTGATAAAGCTAGTCATAAGTAGTATAAAATGTCCTTCGAAAAGTCTTTGCGATGAAAATTGTGGAAAATATCGAAGAAAAACCCTTAATTTAGGTGTAAATTTGTGATAACATTTTCAAAATTTTTCAAAATTTAGAATTTTGATATTTTGACTTTAATTGATAAAGCTGGTAATAAGTAGTATAAAATGTCGTTCGAAAAGTCTTTGCGATGAAAATTGTGGAAAATATCGAAGAAAAACCCTTAATTTAGGTGTAAATTTGTGAAAGGGTCCCCCGTTACAACATTTTCAAAATTTTTAAAAATTTAGAATTTTGTTATTTTGATTTAAATTGATAAAGTTAGTCATAAGTTGTATAAAAAGTCCTTCGAAAAGTCTTTGCGATAAAAATATCGAAAAAACCCTTAATTTAGGTGTAAATTTGTGATAAGGGTCCACCGTTACAACATTTTCAAAATTTTTCAAAATTTAGAATTTTGATATTTTGACTTAAATTGATAAAGCTAGTCATAAGTAGTATAAAAAGTCCTTCGAAAAAGTCCTGCGATGAAAATTGTGGAAAATATCGAAGAAAAACCCTTAATTTAGGTGTAAATTTGTGATAAGGGTCCCCCCTTACAACATTTTCAAAATTTTTCAAAATTTAGAATCTTGATATTTTGACTTAAATTGATAAAGCTAGTACTAAGTTGTATAAAAAGTCCTTCGAAAAGTCTTTGCGATAAAAATATCGAAAAAAACCCTTAATTTAGGTGTAAATTTGTGATAAGGGTCCACCGTTACAACATTTTAAAAACTTTTCAAAATTTAGAATTTTGATATTTTGACTTAAATTGATAAAGCTAGTCATAAGTAGTATAAAATGTCCTTCGAAAAGTCTTTGCGATGAAAATTGTGGAAAATATCGAAGAAAAACCCTTAACGATGAAAATTGTAGAAAATATCGAAGAAAAACCCTTAATTTAGGTGTAAATTTGTGATAAGGGTCGCCACTTACAACATTTTTAAAATTTTCCAAAATTGTGAATTTTGATATTTTGACTTAAATTGATAAAGCTAGTCATAAGTAGTATAAAATGTCCTTCGAAAAGTCTTTGCGATGAAAATTGTGGAAAATATCGAAGAAAAACCCTTAATTTAGGTGTAAATTTGTGATAACATTTTCAAAATTTTTCAAAATTTAGAATTTTGATATTTTGACTTAAATTGATAAAGCTAGTCATAAGTAGTGTAAAAAGTCCTTCGAAAAAGTCCTGCGATGAAAATTGTAGAAAATATCGAAGAAAAACCCTTAATTTAGGTGTAAATTTGTGATAAGGGTCCCCCCTTACAACATTTTCAAAATTTTTCAAAATTGTGAATTTTGATATTTTGACTTAAATTGATAAAGCTAGTCATAAGTAGTAAAAAGTCCTTCGAAAAAGTCCTGCGATGAAAATTGTAGAAAATATCGAAGAAAAACCCTTAATTTTGGTGTAAATTTGTGATAATGGTCCACCGTTACAACATTTTCAAAATTTTTCAAAATTTAGAATTTTGATATTTTGACTTAAATTGATAAAGCTAGTACAAAGATGTATAAAATGTCCTTCGAAAAGTCTTTGCGATGAAAATTGTGGAAAATATCGAAGAAAAACCCTTAATTTAGGTGTAAATTTGTGATAAGGGTCCCCCGTTACAACATTTTCAAAATTTTTCAAAATTTAGAATTTTGATATTTTGACTTAAATTGATAAAGCTAGTACAAAGATGTATAAAATGTCCTTCGAAAAGTCTTTGCGATGAAAATTGTGGAAAATATCGAAGAAAAACCCTTAATTTAGGTGTAAATTTGTGATAACATTTTCAAAATTTTTCAAAATTTAGAATTTTGATATTTTGACTTAAATTGATAAAGCTAGTCATAAGTAGTGTAAAAAGTCCTTCGAAAAAGTCCTGCGATGAAAATTGTAGAAAATATCGAAGAAAAACCCTTAATTTAGGTGTAAATTTGTGATAAGGGTCCCCCCTTACAACATTTTCAAAATTTTTCAAAATTGTGAATTTTGATATTTTGACTTAAATTGATAAAGCTAGTCATAAGTAGTAAAAAGTCCTTCGAAAAAGTCCTGCGATGAAAATTGTAGAAAATATCGAAGAAAAACCCTTAATTTAGGTGTAAATTTGTGATAAGGGTCCCCCGTTACAACATTTTCAAAATTTTTCAAAATTTAGAATTTTGATATTTTGACTTAAATTGATAAAGCTAGTACAAAGATGTATAAAATGTCCTTCGAAAAGTCTTTGCGATGAAAATTGTGGAAAATATCGAAGAAAAACCCTTAATTTAGGTGTAAATTTGTGATAACATTTTCAAAATTTTTCAAAATTTAGAATTTTGATATTTTGACTTAAATTGATAAAGCTAGTCATAAGTAGTGTAAAAAGTCCTTCGAAAAAGTCCTGCGATGAAAATTGTAGAAAATATCGAAGAAAAACCCTTAATTTAGGTGTAAATTTGTGATAAGGGTCCCCCCTTACAACATTTTCAAAATTTTTCAAAATTGTGAATTTTGATATTTTGACTTAAATTGATAAAGCTAGTCATAAGTAGTAAAAAGTCCTTCGAAAAAGTCCTGCGATGAAAATTGTAGAAAATATCGAAGAAAAACCCTTAATTTAGGTGTAAATTTGTGATAAGGGTCCCCCGTTACAACATTTTCAAAATTTTTCAAAATTTAGAATTTTGATATTTTGACTTAAATTGATAAAGCTAGTACAAAGATGTATAAAATGTCCTTCGAAAAGTCTTTGCGATGAAAATTGTGGAAAATATCGAAGAAAAACCCTTAATTTAGGTGTAAATTTGTGATAACATTTTCAAAATTTTTCAAAATTTAGAATTTTGATATTTTGACTTAAATTGATAAAGCTAGTCATAAGTAGTGTAAAAAGTCCTTCGAAAAAGTCCTGCGATGAAAATTGTAGAAAATATCGAAGAAAAACCCTTAATTTAGGTGTGAATTTGTGATAAGGGTCCACCGTTACAACATTTTCAAAATTTTTCAAAATTAAGAATTTTGATATTTTGATTTAAATTGATAAAGCTAGTCATAAGTAGTATAAAATGTCGTTCGAAAAGTCTTTGCGATGAAAATTGTGGAAAATATCGAAGAAAAACCCTTAATTTAGGTGTAAATTTGTGAAAGGGTCCCCCGTTACAACATTTTCAAAATTTTTAAAATTTAGAATTTTGATATTTTGACTTAAATTGATAAAGCTAGTACTAAGTTGTATAAAATGTCCTTCGAAAAGTCTTTGCGATGAAAATTGTGGAAAATATCGAAGAAAAACCCTTAATTTAGGTGTAAATTTGTGATAAGGGTCCACCGTTACAACATTTTCAAAATTTTTCAAAATTTAGAATTTTGATATTTTGACTTAAATTGCTAAAGCCATTCATAAGTAGTAAAAAAAGTCCTTCGAAAAGTGTTTGCGATAAAAATATCGAAGAAAAACCCTTAATTTTGGTGTAAATTTGTGATAAGGGTCCCCCCTTACAACATTTTCAAAATTTTTCAAAATTTAGAATTTTGATATTTTGACTTAAATTGATAAAGCTAGTCATAAGTAGTATAAAATGTCCTTCGAAAAGTCTTTGCGATGAAAATTGTGGAAAATATCGAAGAAAAACCCTTAATTTAGGTGTAAATTTGTGATAACATTTTCAAAATTTTTCAAAATTTAGAATTTTGATATTTTGACTTTAATTGATAAAGCTGGTAATAAGTAGTATAAAATGTCGTTCGAAAAGTCTTTGCGATGAAAATTGTGGAAAATATCGAAGAAAAACCCTTAATTTAGGTGTAAATTTGTGAAAGGGTCCCCCGTTACAACATTTTCAAAATTTTTAAAAATTTAGAATTTTGTTATTTTGATTTAAATTGATAAAGCTAGTCATAAGTTGTATAAAAAGTCCTTCGAAAAGTCTTTGCGATAAAAATATCGAAAAAAACCCTTAATTTAGGTGTAAATTTGTGATAAGGGTCCACCGTTACAACATTTTCAAAATTTTTCAAAATTTAGAATTTTGATATTTTGACTTAAATTGATAAAGCTAGTCATAAGTAGTATAAAAAGTCCTTCGAAAAAGTCCTGCGATGAAAATTGTGGAAAATATCGAAGAAAAACCCTTAATTTAGGTGTAAATTTGTGATAAGGGTCCCCCCTTACAACATTTTCAAAATTTTTCAAAATTTAGAATCTTGATATTTTGACTTAAATTGATAAAGCTAGTACTAAGTTGTATAAAAAGTCCTTCGAAAAGTCTTTGCGATAAAAATATCGAAAAAAACCCTTAATTTAGGTGTAAATTTGTGATAAGGGTCCACCGTTACAACATTTTAAAAACTTTTCAAAATTTAGAATTTTGATATTTTGACTTAAATTGATAAAGCTAGTCATAAGTAGTATAAAATGTCCTTCGAAAAGTCTTTGCGATGAAAATTGTGGAAAATATCGAAGAAAAACCCTTAACGATGAAAATTGTAGAAAATATCGAAGAAAAACCCTTAATTTAGGTGTAAATTTGTGATAAGGGTCGCCACTTACAACATTTTTAAAATTTTCCAAAATTGTGAATTTTGATATTTTGACTTAAATTGATAAAGCTAGTCATAAGTAGTATAAAATGTCCTTCGAAAAGTCTTTGCGATGAAAATTGTGGAAAATATCGAAGAAAAACCCTTAATTTAGGTGTAAATTTGTGATAACATTTTCAAAATTTTTCAAAATTTAGAATTTTGATATTTTGACTTAAATTGATAAAGCTAGTCATAAGTAGTGTAAAAGTCCTTCGAAAAAGTCCTGCGATGAAAATTGTAGAAAATATCGAAGAAAAACCCTTAATTTAGGTGTAAATTTGTGATAAGGGTCCCCCTTACAACATTTTCAAAATTTTTCAAAATTGTGAATTTTGATATTTTGACTTAAATTGATAAAGCTAGTCATAAGTAGTAAAAAGTCCTTCGAAAAGTCCTGCGATGAAAATTGTAGAAAATATCGAAGAAAAACCCTTAATTTTGGTGTAAATTTGTGATAATGGTCCACCGTTACAACATTTTCAAAATTTTTCAAAATTTAGAATTTTGATATTTTGACTTAAATTGATAAAGCTAGTACAAAGATGTATAAAATGTCCTTCGAAAAGTCTTTGCGATGAAAATTGTGGAAAATATCGAAGAAAAACCCTTAATTTAGGTGTAAATTTGTGATAAGGGTCCCCCGTTACAACATTTTCAAAATTTTTCAAAATTTAGAATTTTGATATTTTGACTTAAATTGATAAAGCTAGTACAAAGATGTATAAAATGTCCTTCGAAAAGTCTTTGCGATGAAAATTGTGGAAAATATCGAAGAAAAACCCTTAATTTAGGTGTAAATTTGTGATAACATTTTCAAAATTTTTCAAAATTTAGAATTTTGATATTTTGACTTAAATTGATAAAGCTAGTCATAAGTAGTGTAAAAAGTCCTTCGAAAAAGTCCTGCGATGAAAATTGTAGAAAATATCGAAGAAAAACCCTTAATTTAGGTGTGAATTTGTGATAAGGGTCCACCGTTACAACATTTTCAAAATTTTTCAAAATTAAGAATTTTGATATTTTGATTTAAATTGATAAAGCTAGTCATAAGTAGTATAAAATGTCGTTCGAAAAGTCTTTGCGATGAAAATTGTGGAAAATATCGAAGAAAAACCCTTAATTTAGGTGTAAATTTGTGAAAGGGTCCCCCGTTACAACATTTTCAAAATTTTTTTAAAATTTAGAATTTTGATATTTTGACTTAAATTGATAAAGCTAGTACTAAGTTGTATAAAATGTCCTTCGAAAAGTCTTTGCGATGAAAATTGTGGAAAATATCGAAGAAAAACCCTTAATTTAGGTGTAAATTTGTGATAAGGGTCCACCGTTACAACATTTTCAAAATTTTTCAAAATTTAGAATTTTGATATTTTGACTTAAATTGCTAAAGCCATTCATAAGTAGTAAAAAAAGTCCTTCGAAAAGTGTTTGCGATAAAAATATCGAAGAAAAACCCTTAATTTTGGTGTAAATTTGTGATAAGGGTCCCCCCTTACAACATTTTCAAAATTTTTCAAAATTTAGAATTTTGATATTTTGACTTAAATTGATAAAGCTAGTCATAAGTAGTATAAAATGTCGTTCGAAAAGTCTTTGCGATGAAAATTGTGGAAAATATCGAAGAAAAACCCTTAATTTAGGTGTAAATTTGTGAAAGGGTCCCCCGTTACAACATTTTCAAAATTTTTAAAAATTTAGAATTTTGTTATTTTGATTTAAATTGATAAAGCTAGTCATAAGTTGTATAAAAAGTCCTTCGAAAAGTCTTTGCGATAAAAATATCGAAAAAAACCCTTAATTTAGGTGTAAATTTGTGATAAGGGTCCACCGTTACAACATTTTCAAAATTTTTCAAAATTTAGAATTTTGATATTTTGACTTAAATTGATAAAGCTAGTCATAAGTAGTATAAAAAGTCCTTCGAAAAAGTCCTGCGATGAAAATTGTGGAAAATATCGAAGAAAAACCCTTAATTTAGGTGTAAATTTGTGATAAGGGTCCCCCCTTACAACATTTTCAAAATTTTTCAAAATTTAGAATCTTGATATTTTGACTTAAATTGATAAAGCTAGTACTAAGTTGTATAAAAAGTCCTTCGAAAAGTCTTTGCGATAAAAATATCGAAAAAAAACCCTTAATTTAGGTGTAAATTTGTGATAAGGGTCCACCGTTACAACATTTTAAAAACTTTTAAAATTTAGAATTTTGATATTTTGACTTAAATTGATAAAGCTAGTCATAAGTAGTATAAAATGTCCTTCGAAAAGTCTTTGCGATGAAAATTGTGGAAAATATCGAAGAAAAACCCTTAACGATGAAAATTGTAGAAAATATCGAAGAAAAACCCTTAATTTAGGTGTAAATTTGTGATAAGGGTCGCCACTTACAACATTTTTAAAATTTTCCAAAATTGTGAATTTTGATATTTTGACTTAAATTGATAAAGCTAGTCATAAGTAGTATAAAATGTCCTTCGAAAAGTCTTTGCGATGAAAATTGTGGAAAATATCGAAGAAAAACCCTTAATTTAGGTGTAAATTTGTGATAACATTTTCAAAATTTTTCAAAATTTAGAATTTTGATATTTTGACTTAAATTGATAAAGCTAGTCATAAGTAGTGTAAAAAGTCCTTCGAAAAAGTCCTGCGATGAAAATTGTAGAAAATATCGAAGAAAAACCCTTAATTTAGGTGTAAATTTGTGATAACATTTTCAAAATTTTTCAAAATTGTGAATTTTGATATTTTGACTTAAATTGATAAAGCTAGTCATAAGTAGTAAAAAGTCCTTCGAAAAAGTCCTGCGATGAAAATTGTAGAAAATATCGAAGAAAAACCCTTAATTTAGGTGTAAATTTGTGATAAGGGTCCCCCGTTACAACATTTTCAAAATTTTTCAAAATTTAGAATTTTGATATTTTGACTTAAATTGATAAAGCTAGTACAAAGATGTATAAAATGTCCTTCGAAAAGTCTTTGCGATGAAAATTGTGGAAAATATCGAAGAAAAACCCTTAATTTAGGTGTAAATTTGTGATAACATTTTCAAAATTTTTCAAAATTTAGAATTTTGATATTTTGACTTAAATTGATAAAGCTAGTCATAAGTAGTATAAAATGTCCTTCGAAAAGTCTTTGCGATGAAAATTGTGGAAAATATCAAAGAAAAACCCTTAATTTAGGTGTAAATTTGTGATAAGGGTCCCCCGTTACAACATTTTCAAAATTTTTCAAAATTTAGAATTTTGATATTTTGACTTAAATTGATAAAGCTAGTCATAAGTAGTATAAAAAGTCCTTCGAAAAGTGTTTGCGATAAAAATATCGAAGAAAAACCCTTAATTTAGGTGTAAATTTGTGATAACATTTTCAAAATTTTTCAAAATTTAGAATTTTGATATTTTGACTTAAATTGATAAAGCTAGTCATAAGTAGTGTAAAAGTCCTTCGAAAAAGTCCTGCGATGAAAATTGTAGAAAATATCGAAGAAAAACCCTTAATTTAGGTGTAAATTTGTGATAAGGGTCCCCCCTTACAACATTTTCAAAATTTTTCAAAATTTAGAATTTTGATATTTTGACTTAAATTGATAAAGCTAGTACTAAGTTGTATAAAATGTCCTTCGAAAAGTCTTTGCGATGAAAATTGTGGAAAATATCGAAGAAAAACCCTTAATTTAGGTGTAAATTTGTGATAAGGGTCCCCCGTTACAACATTTTCAAAATTTTTCAAAATTTAGAATTTTGATATTTTGACTTAAATTGATAAAGCTAGTCATAAGTAGTATAAAAAGTCCTTCGAAAAGTGTTTGCGATAAAAATATCGAAGAAAAACCCTTAATTTAGGTGTAAATTTGTGATAACATTTTCAAAATTTTTCAAAATTTAGAATTTTGATATTTTGACTTAAATTGCTAAAGCTAGTCATAAGTAGTATAAAAAGTCCTTCGAAAAGTGTTTGCGATAAAAATATCGAAGAAAAACCCTTAATTTAGGTGTAAATTTGTGATAACATTTTCAAAATTTTTCAAAATTTAGAATTTTGATATTTTGACTTAAATTGATAAAGCTAGTCATAAGTAGTGTAAAAAATCCTTCGAAAAAGTCCTGCGATGAAAATTGTAGAAAATATCGAAGAAAAACCCTTAATTTAGGTGTAAATTTGTGATAAGGGTCCCATTTTCAAAATTTTTCAAAATTTAGAATTTTGATATTTTGACTTAAATTGATAAAGCTAGTCATAAGTAGTAAAAAGTCCTTCGAAAAAGTCCTGCGATGAAAATTGTAGAAAATATCGAAGAAAAACCCTTAATTTAGGTGTAAATTTGTGATAAGGGTCGCCACTTACAACATTTTTAAAATTTTCCAAAATTTAGAATTTTGATATTTTGACTTAAATTGATAAAGCTAGTCATAAGTAGTATAAAATGTCCTTCGAAAAGTCTTTGCGATGAAAATTGTGGAAAATATCGAAGAAAAACCCTTAATTTAGGTGTAAATTTGTGATAACATTTTCAAAATTTTTCAAAATTTAGAATTTTGATATTTTGACTTAAATTGATAAAGCTAGTCATAAGTAGTCTAAAAAGTCCTTCGAAAAAGTCCTGCGATGAAAATTGTAAAAAATATCGAAGAAAAACCCTTAATTTAGGTGTAAATTTGTGATAAGGGTCCCCCCTTACAACATTTTCAAAATTTTCCAAAATTTAGAATTTTGATATTTTGACTTAAATTGATAAAGCTAGTACTAAGTTGTATAAAATGTCCTTCGAAAAGTCTTTGCGATGAAAATTGTGAAAATATCGAAGAAAAACCCTTAATTTAGGTGTAAATTTGTGATAAGGGTCCCCCCTTACAACATTTTTAAAATTTTCCAAAATTTAGAATTTTGATATTTTGACTTAAATTGATAAAGCTAGTCATAAGTAGTATAAAATGTCCTTCGAAAAGTCTTCGCGATGAAAATTGTAGAAAATATCGAATAAAAACCCTTAATTTAGGTGTAAATTTGTGATAAGGGTCCCCCCTTACAAATTTTCAAAATTTTTTAAAATTTAGAATTTTGATATTTTGACTTAAATTGATAAAGCTAGTACTAAGTTGTATAAAATGTCCTTCGAAAAGTCTGCGATGAAAATTGTGGAAAATATCGAAGAAAAACCCTTAATTTAGGTGTAAATTTGTGATAAGCGTCCCCCGTTACAACATTTTCAAAATTTTTCAAAATTTAGAATTTTGATATTTTGACTTAAATTGATAAAGCTAGTACTAAGTTGTATAAAATGTCCTTCGAAAAGTCTTTGCGATGAAAATTGTGAAAATATCGAAGAAAAACCCTTAATTTAGGTGTAAATTTGTGATAAGGGTCCCCCCTTACAACATTTTTAAAATTTTCCAAAATTTAGAATTTTGATATTTTGACTTAAATTGATAAAGCTAGTCATAAGTAGTATAAAATGTCCTTCAAAAAGTCTTTGCGATGAAAATTGTGGAAAATATCAAAGAAAAACCCTTAATTTAGGTGTAAATTTGTGATAAGGGTCGCCACTTACAACATTTTTAAAATTTTCCAAAATTGTGAATTTTGATATTTTGACTTAAATTGATAAAGCTAGTCATAAGTAGTATAAAATGTCCTTCGAAAAGTCTTTGCGATGAAAATTGTGGAAAATATCGAAGAAAAACCCTTAATTTAGGTGTAAATTTGTGATAACATTTTCAAAATTTTTCAAAATTTAGAATTTTGATATTTTGACTTAAATTGATAAAGCTAGTCATAAGTAGTGTAAAAAGTCCTTCGAAAAAGTCCTGCGATGAAAATTGTAGAAAATATCGAAGAAAAACCCTTAATTTAGGTGTAAATTTGTGATAAGGGTCCCCCCTTACAACATTTTCAAAATTTTTCAAAATTGTGAATTTTGATATTTTGACTTAAATTGATAAAGCTAGTCATAAGTAGTAAAAAGTCCTTCGAAAAAGTCCTGCGATGAAAATTGTAGAAAATATCGAAGAAAAACCCTTAATTTAGGTGTAAATTTGTGATAAGGGTCCCCCGTTACAACATTTTCAAAATTTTTCAAAATTTAGAATTTTGATATTTTGACTTAAATTGATAAAGCTAGTACAAAGATGTATAAAATGTCCTTCGAAAAGTCTTTGCGATGAAAATTGTGGAAAATATCGAAGAAAAACCCTTAATTTAGGTGTAAATTTGTGATAACATTTTCAAAATTTTTCAAAATTTAGAATTTTGATATTTTGACTTAAATTGATAAAGCTAGTCATAAGTAGTGTAAAAAGTCCTTCGAAAAGTCCTGCGATGAAAATTGTAGAAAATATCGAAGAAAAACCCTTAATTTAGGTGTGAATTTGTGATAAGGGTCCCCCTTACAAAATTTTCAAAATTTTTCAAAATTAAGAATTTTGATATTTTGACTTTAATTGATAAAGCTGGTAATAAGTAGTATAAAATGTCCTTCGAAAAGTCTTTGCGATGAAAATTGTGGAAAATATCAAAGAAAAACCCTTAATTTAGGTGTAAATTTGTGATAAGGGTCCCCCGTTACAACATTTTCAAAATTTTTCAAAATTTAGAATTTTGATATTTTGACTTAAATTGATAAAGCTAGTCATAAGTAGTATAAAAAGTCCTTCGAAAAGTGTTTGCGATAAAAATATCGAAGAAAAACCCTTAATTTAGGTGTAAATTTGTGATAACATTTTCAAAATTTTTCAAAATTTAGAATTTTGATATTTTGACTTAAATTGATAAAGCTAGTCATAAGTAGTGTAAAAAGTCCTTCGAAAAAGTCCTGCGATGAAAATTGTAGAAAATATCGAAGAAAAACCCTTAATTTAGGTGTAAATTTGTGATAAGGGTCCCCCCTTACAACATTTTCAAAATTTTTCAAAATTTAGAATTTTGATATTTTGACTTAAATTGATAAAGCTAGTACTAAGTTGTATAAAATGTCCTTCGAAAAGTCTTTGCGATGAAAATTGTGGAAAATATCGAAGAAAAACCCTTAATTTAGGTGTAAATTTGTGATAAGGGTCCCCCGTTACAACATTTTCAAAATTTTTCAAAATTTAGAATTTTGATATTTTGACTTAAATTGATAAAGCTAGTCATAAGTAGTATAAAAAGTCCTTCGAAAAGTGTTTGCGATAAAAATATCGAAGAAAAACCCTTAATTTAGGTGTAAATTTGTGATAACATTTTCAAAATTTTTCAAAATTTAGAATTTTGATATTTTGACTTAAATTGCTAAAGCTAGTCATAAGTAGTATAAAAAGTCCTTCGAAAAGTGTTTGCGATAAAAATATCGAAGAAAAACCCTTAATTTAGGTGTAAATTTGTGATAAGGGTCCCCCCTTACAACATTTTCAAAATTTTTTAAAATTTAGAATTTTGATATTTTGACTTAAATTGATAAAGCTAGTACTAAGTTGTATAAAATGTCCTTCGAAAAGTCTTTGCAATGAAAATTGTGGAAAATATCGAAGAAAAACCCTTAATTTAGGTGTAAATTTGTGATAAGGGTCCACCGTTACATTTTCAAAATTTTTCAAAATTTAGAATTTTGATATTTTGACTTAAATTGCTAAAGCTAGTAATAAGTAGTATAAAAAGTCCTTCGAAAAGTGTTTGCGATAAAAATATCGAAGAAAAACCCTTAATTTTGGTGTAAATTTGTGATAATGGTCCACCGTTACAACATTTTCAAAATTTTTCAAAATTTAGAATTTTGATATTTTGACTTAAATTGATAAATCTAGTCATAAGTAGTGTAAAATGTCCTTCGAAAAGTCTTTGCGATGAAAATTGTGGAAAATATCGAAGAAAAACCCTTAATTTAGGTGTAAATTTGTGATAAGGGTCCACCGTTACATTTTCAAAATTTTTCAAAATTTAGAATTTTGATATTTTGACTTAAATTGATAAAGCTAGTCATAAGTAGTATAAAATGTCCTTCGAAAAGTCTTTGCGTTGAAAATTGCGGAAAATATCGAAGAATAACCCTTAATTTAGGTGTAAATTTGTGATAAGGGTCCCCCCGTTACAACATTTTCAAAATTTTTCAAAATTTAGAATTTTGATATTTTGACTTAAATTGATAAAGCTAGTCATAAGTAGTATAAAATGTCCTTCGAAAAGTCTTTGCGATGAAAATTGTGGAAAATATCGAAGAATAACCCTTAATTTAGGTGTAAATTTGTGATAAGGGTCCCCCCGTTACAACATTTTCAAAATTTTTTAAAATTTAGAATTTTGATATTTTGACTTAAATTGATAAAGCTAGTCATAAGTAGTATAAAATGTCCTTCGAAAAGTCTTTGCGATGAAAATTGTGGAAAATATCGAAGAATAACCCTTAATTTAGGTGTAAATTTGTGATAAGGGTCCCACCGTTACAACATTTTCAAAATTTTTTAAAATTTAGAATTTTGATATTTTGACTTAAATTGATAAAGCTAGTCATAAGTTGTATAAAATGTCCTTCGAAAAGTCTTTGCGATGAAAATTGTGGAAAATATTGAAGAAAAACCCTTAATTTAGGTGTAAATTTGTGATAACATTTTCAAAATTTTTCAAAATTTAGAATTTTGATATTTTGACTTTAATTGATAAAGCTGGTAATAAGTAGTATAAAATGTCCTTCGAAAAGTCTTTGCGATGAAAATTGTGGAAAATATCGAAGAAAAACCCTTAATTTAGGTGTAAATTTGTGATAAGGGTCCCCCGTTACAACATTTTCAAAATTTTTCAAAATTTAGAATTTTGATATTTTGACTTAAATTGATAAAGCTAGTACTAAGTTGTATAAAATGTCCTTCGAAAAGTCTTTGCGATGAAAATTGTGGAAAATATCGAAGAAAAACCCTTAATTTTGGTGTAAATTTGTGATAAGGGTCCCCCCTTACAACATTTTTAAAATTTTCCAAAATTTAGAATTTTGATATTTTGACTTAAATTGATAAAGCTAGTCATAAGTAGTATAAAATGTCCTTCGAAAAGTCTTTGCGATGAAAATTGTGGAAAATATCGAAGAAAAACCCTTAATTTAGGTGTAAATTTGTGATAAGGGTCCCCCGTTACAACATTTTCAAAATTTTTCAAAATTTAGAATTTTGATATTTTGACTTAAATTGATAAAGCTAGTACTAAGTAGTATAAAATGTCCTTCGAAAAGTCTTTGCGATGAAAATTGTGGAAAATATCGAAGAAAAACCCTTAATTTTGGTGTAAATTTGTGATAAGGGTCCCCCCTTACAACATTTTTAAAATTTTCCAAAATTTAGAATTTTGATATTTTGACTTAAATTGATAAAGCTAGTCATAAGTAGTATAATATGTCCTTCGAAAAGTCTTTGCGATGAAAATTGTGGAAAATATCGAAGAAAAACCCTTAACGATGAAAATTGTAGAAAATATCGCAGAAAAACCCTTAATTTAGGTTTAAATTTGTGATAAGGGTCCACCGTTACAACATTTTCAAAATTTTTCAAAATTTAGAATTTTGATATTTTGACTTAAATTGATAAAGCTAGTCATAAGTAGTATAATATGTCCTTCGAAAAGTCTTTGCGATGAAAATTGTGGAAAATATCGAAGAAAAACCCTTAATTTAGGTGTAAATTTGTGATAAGGGTCCCCCGTTACAACATTTTCAAAATTTTTCAAAATTTAGAATTTTGATATTTTGACTTAAATTGCTAAAGCTAGTCATAAGTTGTATAAAAAGTCCTTCGAAAAGTCTTTGCGATAAAAATATCGAAAAAAAATCCTTAATTTAGGTGTAAATTTGTGATAAGGGTCGCCACTTACAACATTTTTAAAATTTTCCAAAATTTAGAATTTAGATATTTTGACTTAAATTGATAAAGCTAGTCATAAGTAGTATAAAATGTCCTTCGAAAAGTCTTTGCGATGAAAATTGTGGAAAATATCGAACAAAAACCCTTAATTTAGGTGTAAATTTGTGATAAGGGTCCCCCGTTACAACATTTTAAAAATTTTTCAAAATTTAGAATTTTGATTTTTTGACTTAAATTGATAAAGTTAGTCATAAGTAGTATAAAATGTCCTTCGAAAAGTCTTTGCGATGAAAATTGTGGAAAATATCGAAGAAAAACCCTTAACGATGAAAATTGTAGAAAATATCGAAGAAAAACCCTTAATTTAGGTTTAAATTTGTGATAAGGGTCGCCACTTACAACATTTTTAAAATTTTCCAAAATTTAGAATTTTGATATTTTGACTTAAATTGATAAAGCTAGTCATAAGTAGTATAAAATGTCCTTCGAAAAGTCTTTGCGATGAAAATTGTGGAAAATATCGAACAAAAACCCTTAATTTAGGTGTAAATTTGTGATAACATTTTCAAAATTTTTCAAAATTTAGAATTTTGATATTTTGACTTAAATTGATAAAGCTAGTCATAAGTAGTATAAAATGTCCTTCGAAAAGTCTTTGCGATGAAAATTGTGGAAAATATCGAATAAAAACCCTTAATTTAGGTGTAAATTTGTGATAAGGGTCCCCCCTTACAACACTTTTAAAATTTTCCAAAATTTAGAATTTTGATATTTTTACTTAAATTGATAAAGCTAGTCATAAGTAGTATAAAATGTCCTTCGAAAAGTCTTTGCGATGAAAATTGTGGAAAATATCGAAGAAAAACCCTTAATTTAGGTGTAAATTTGTGATAAGGGTCCCCCCTTAAAACATTTTCAAAATTTTTCAAAATTTAGAATTTTGATATTTTGACTTAAATTGATAAAGCTAGTCATAAGTTGTGTAAAAAGTCCTTCGAAAAAGTCCTGCGATGAAAATTGTAGAAAATATCGAAGAAAAACCCTTAATTTAGGTGTAAATTTGTGATAGGGGTCCCCCCTTACAAAATTTTCAAAATTTAGAATTTTGATATTTTTACTTAAATTGATAAAGCTAGTCATAAGTAGTATAAAATGTCCTTCGAAAAGTCTTTGCGATGAAAATTGTGGAAAATATCGAAGAAAAACCCTTAATTTAGGTGTAAATTTGTGACAACATTTTCAAAATTTTTCAAAATTTAGAATTTTGATATTTTGACTTAAATTGATAGAGCTAGTAATAAGTAGTATAAAATGTCCTTCGAAAAGTCTATGCGATGAAAATTGTGGAAAATATCGAAGAAAAACCCTTAATTTAGGTGTAAATTTGTGATAAGGGTCCCCCGTTACAACATTTTCAAAATTTTTCAAAATTTAGAATTTTGATATTTTGACTTAAATTGATAAAGCTAGTCATAAGTAGTATAAAATGTCCTTCGAAAAGTCTTTGCGATGAAAATTGTGGAAAATATCGAAGAAAAACCCTTAATTTAGGTGTAAATTTGTGATAAGGGTCCCCCCTTACAACATTTTTCAAAATTTAGAATTTTGATATTTTGACTTAAATTGATAAAGCTAGTAATAAGTAGTATAAAATGTCCTTCGAAAAGTCTATGCGATGAAAATTGTGGAAAATATCGAAGAAAAACCCTTAATTTAGGTGTAAATTTGTGATAAGGGTCCCCCGTTACAACATTTTCAAAATTTTTCAAAATTTAGAATTTTGATATTTTGACTTAAATTGATAAAGCTAGTCATAAGTAGTATAAAATGTCCTTCGAAAAGTCTTTGCGATGAAAATTGTGGAAAATATCGAAGAAAAACCCTTAATTTAGGTGTAAATTTGTGATAAGGGTCCCCCATTACAACATTTTCAAAATTTTTCAAAATTTAGAATTTTGATATTTTGACTTAAATTGATAAAGCTAGTACATAAGTAGTATAAAATGTCCTTCGAAAAGTCTTTGCGATGAAAATTGTGGAAAATATCGAAGAAAAACCCTTAATTTAGGTGTAAATTTGTGATAAGGGTCCCCGTTACAACATTTTCAAAATTTTTCAAAATTTAGAATTTTGATATTTTGACTTAAATTGATAAAGCTAGTCATAAGTAGTATAAAATGTCCTTCGAAAAGTCTTTGCGATGAAAATTGTGGAAAATATCGAATAAAAACCCTTAATTTAGGTGTAAATTTGTGATAAGGGTCCCCCGTTACAACATTTTCAAAATTTTTCAAAATTTAGAATTTTGATATTTTGACTTAAATTGATAAAGCTAGTACATAAGTAGTATAAAATGTCCTTCGAAAAGTCTTTGCGATGAAAATTGTGGAAAATATCGAAGAAAAACCCTTAATTTAGGTGTAAATTTGTGATAAGGGTCCCCGTTACAACATTTTCAAAATTTTTCAAAATTTAGAATTTTGATATTTTGACTTAAATTGATAAAGCTAGTCATAAGTAGTATAAAATGTCCTTCGAAAAGTCTTTGCGATGAAAATTGTGGAAAATATCGAAGAAAAACCCTTAATTTAGGTGTAAATTTGTGATAAGGGTCCCCCTTACAACATTTTCAAAATTTTTCAAAATTTAGAATTTTGATATTTTGACTTAAATTGATAAAGCTAGTCATAAGTAGTATAAAATGTCCTTCGAAAAGTCTTTGCGATGAAAATTGTGGAAAATATCGAAGAAAAACCCTTAATTTAGGTGTAAATTTGTGATAAGGGTCCCCCGTTACAACATTTTCAAAATTTTTCAAAATTTAGAATTTTGATATTTTGACTTAAATTGATAAAGCTAGTCATAAGTAGTATAAAATGTCCTTCGAAAAGTCTTTGCGATGAAAATTGTGGAAAATATCGAAGAAAAACCCTTAATTTAGGTGTAAATTTGTGATAAGGGTCCCCCGTTACAACATTTTCAAAATTTTTTAAAATTTAGAATTTTGATATTTTGACTTAAATTGATAAAGCTAGTCATAAGTAGTATAATATGTCCTTCGAAAAGTCTTTGCGATGAAAATTGTGGAAAATATCGAAGAAAAACCCTTAATTTAGGTGTAAATTTGTGATAAGGGTCCCCCGTTACAACATTTTCAAAATTTTTCAAAATTTAGAATTTTGATATTTTGACTTAAATTGATAAAGCTAGTACTAAGTAGTATAAAATGTCCTTCGAAAAGTCTTTGCGATGAAAATTGTGGAAAATATCGAAGAAAAACCCTTAATTTAGGTGTAAATTTGTGATAAGGGTCCCCCGTTACAACATTTTCAAAATTTTTCAAAATTTAGAATTTTGATATTTTGACTTAAATTGATAAAGCTAGTAATAAGTAGTATAAAATGTCCTTCGAAAAGTCTTTGCGATGAAAATTGTGAAAAATATCGAAGAAAAACCCTTAATTTAGGTGTAAATTTGTGATAAGGGTCCCCCCTTACAACATTTTTAAAATTTTCCAAAATTTAGAATTTTGATATTTTGACTTAAATTGATAAAGCTAGTAATAAGTAGTATAAAATGTCCTTCGAAAAGTCTTTGCGATGAAAATTGTGGAAAATATCGAATAAAAACCCTTAATTTAGGTGTAAATTTGTGATAAGGGTCCCCCGTTACAACATTTTCAAAATTTTTCAAAATTTAGAATTTTGATATTTTGACTTAAATTGATAAAGCTAGTCATAAGTAGTATAATATGTCCTTCGAAAAGTCTTTGCGATGAAAATTGTGGAAAATATCGAAGAAAAACCCTTAATTTAGGTGTAAATTTGTGATAAGGGTCCCCCGTTACAACATTTTCAAAATTTTTCAAAATTTAGAATTTTGATATTTTGACTTAAATTGATAAAGCTAGTCATAAGTAGTATAAAATGTCCTTCGAAAAGTCTTTGCGATGAAAATTGTGGAAAATATCGAAAAAAAACCCTTAATTTAGGTGTAAATTTGTGATAAGGGTCCCCGTTACAACATTTTCAAAATTTTTCAAAATTTAGAATTTTGATATTTTGACTTAAATTGATAAAGCTAGTCATAAGTAGTATAAAATGTCCTTCGAAAAGTCTTTGCGATGAAAATTGTGGAAAATATCGAAGAAAAACCCTTAATTTAGGTGTAAATTTGTGATAAGGGTCCCCCGTTACAACATTTTTAAAAATTTTCAAAATTTAAATTTAGAATTTTGATATTTTGACTTAAATTGATAAAGCTAGTAATAAGTAGTATAAAATGTCCTTCAAAAATTTTTTTTAAAAAAAATTGAAAATATCGAAGAAAAACCCTTAATTTAGGTGTAAATTTGTGATAAGGGTCCCCTTTCAAAAATTTTCAAAATTTAGAATTTTGATATTTTGACTTAAATTGATAAAGCTAGTCATAAGTAGTATAAAATGTCCTTCGAAAAGTCTTTGCGATGAAAATTGTGGAAAATATCGAAGAAAAACCCTTAATTTAGGTGTAAATTTGTGATAAGGGTCCCCCTTACAACATTTTTCAAAATTTTCCAAAATTTAGAATTTTGATATTTTGACTTAAATTGATAAAGCTAGTCATAAGTAGTATAAAATGTCCTTCGAAAAGTCTTTGCGATGAAAATTGTGGAAAATATCGAAGAAAAACCCTTAATTTAGGTGTAAATTTGTGATAAGGGTCCCCCTTACAACATTTTCAAAATTTTTCAAAATTTAGAATTTTGATATTTTGACTTAAATTGATAAAGCTAGTCATAAGTAGTATAAAATGTCCTTCGAAAAGTCTTTGCGATGAAAATTGTGGAAAATATCGAAGAAAAACCCTTAATTTAGGTGTAAATTTGTGATAAGGGTCCCCGTTACAACATTTTCAAAATTTTTCAAAATTTAGAATTTTGATATTTTGACTTAAATTGATAAAGCTAGTCATAAGTAGTATAAAATGTCCTTCGAAAAGTCTTTGCGATGAAAATTGTGGAAAATATCGAAGAAAAACCCTTAATTTAGGTGTAAATTTGTGATAAGGGTCCCCCTTACAACATTTTCAAAATTTTTCAAAATTTAGAATTTTGATATTTTGACTTAAATTGATAAAGCTAGTCATAAGTAGTATAAAATGTCCTTCGAAAAGTCTTTGCGATGAAAATTGTGGAAAATATCGAAGAAAAACCCTTAATTTAGGTGTAAATTTGTGATAAGGGTCCCCCGTTACAACATTTTCAAAATTTTTCAAAATTTAGAATTTTGATATTTTGACTTAAATTGATAAAGCTAGTCATAAGTAGTATAAAATGTCCTTCGAAAAGTCTTTGCGATGAAAATTGTGGAAAATATCGAAGAAAAACCCTTAATTTAGGTGTAAATTTGTGATAAGGGTCCCCCGTTACAACATTTTCAAAATTTTTCAAAATTTAGAATTTTGATATTTTGACTTAAATTGATAAAGCTAGTCATAAGTAGTATAAAATGTCCTTCGAAAAGTCTTTGCGATGAAAATTGTGGAAAATATCGAAGAAAAACCCTTAATTTAGGTGTAAATTTGTGATAAGGGTCCCCTTACAACATTTTCAAAATTTTCCAAAATTTAGAATTTTGATATTTTGACTTAAATTGATAAAGCTAGTCATAAGTAGTATAAAATGTCCTTCGAAAAGTCTTTGCGATGAAAATTGTGGAAAATATCGAAGAAAAACCCTTAATTTAGGTGTAAATTTGTGATAAGGGTCCCCCTTACAACATTTTCAAAATTTTTCAAAATTTAGAATTTTGATATTTTGACTTAAATTGATAAAGCTAGTCATAAGTAGTATAAAATGTCCTTCGAAAAGTCTTTGCGATGAAAATTGTGGAAAATATCGAAGAAAAACCCTTAATTTAGGTGTAAATTTGTGATAAGGGTCCCCCGTTACAACATTTTTAAAATTTTTCAAAATTTAGAATTTTGATATTTTGACTTAAATTGATAAAGCTAGTCATAAGTAGTATAAAATGTCCTTCGAAAAGTCTTTGCGATGAAAATTGTGGAAAATATCGAAGAAAAACCCTTAATTTAGGTGTAAATTTGTGATAAGGGTCCCCCGTTACAACATTTTCAAAATTTTTCAAAATTTAGAATTTTGATATTTTGACTTAAATTGATAAAGCTAGTCATAAGTAGTATAAAATGTCCTTCGAAAAGTCTTTGCGATGAAAATTGTGGAAAATATCGAAGAAAAACCCTTAATTTAGGTGTAAATTTGTGATAAGGGTCCCCCGTTACAACATTTTCAAAATTTTTCAAAATTTAGAATTTTGATATTTTGACTTAAATTGATAAAGCTAGTCATAAGTAGTATAAAATGTCCTTCGAAAAGTCTTTGCGATGAAAATTGTGGAAAATATCGAATAAAAACCCTTAATTTAGGTGTAAATTTGTGATAAGGGTCCCCCGTTACAACATTTTCAAAATTTTTCAAAATTTAGAATTTTGATATTTTGACTTAAATTGATAAAGCTAGTCATAAGTAGTATAAAATGTCCTTCGAAAAGTCTTTGCGATGAAAATTGTGGAAAATATCGAAGAAAAACCCTTAATTTAGGTGTAAATTTGTGATAAGGGTCCCCCTTACAACATTTTCAAAATTTTTCAAAATTTAGAATTTTGATATTTTGACTTAAATTGATAAAGCTAGTAATAAGTAGTATAAAATGTCCTTCGAAAAGTCTTTGCGATGAAAATTGTGGAAAATATCGAAGAAAAACCCTTAATTTAGGTGTAAATTTGTGATAAGGGTCCCCCGTTACAACATTTTCAAAATTTTTCAAAATTTAGAATTTTGATATTTTGACTTAAATTGATAAAGCTAGTCATAAGTAGTATAATATGTCCTTCGAAAAGTCTTCGCGATGAAAATTGTGGAAAATATCGAATAAAAACCCTTAATTTAGGTGTAAATTTGTGATAAGGGTCCCCCTTACAACATTTTTAAAATTTTCCAAAATTTAGAATTTTGATATTTTGACTTAAATTGATAAAGCTAGTCATAAGTAGTATAAAATGTCCTTCGAAAAGTCTTTGCGATGAAAATTGTGGAAAATATCGAAGAAAAACCCTTAATTTAGGTGTAAATTTGTGATAAGGGTCCCCCGTTACAACATTTTCAAAATTTTTCAAAATTTAGAATTTTGATATTTTGACTTAAATTGATAAAGCTAGTCATAAGTAGTATAAAATGTCCTTCGAAAAGTCTTTGCGATGAAAATTGTGGAAAATATCGAAGAAAAACCCTTAATTTAGGTGTAAATTTGTGATAAGGGTCCCCCGTTACAACATTTTCAAAATTTTTCAAAATTTAGAATTTTGATATTTTGACTTAAATTGATAAAGCTAGTCATAAGTAGTATAATATGTCCTTCGAAAAGTCTTCGCGATGAAAATTGTGGAAAATATCGAATAAAAACCCTTAATTTAGGTGTAAATTTGTGATAAGGGTCCCCCCTTACAACATTTTTAAAATTTTCCAAAATTTAGAATTTTGATATTTTGACTTAAATTGATAAAGCTAGTCATAAGTAGTATAAAATGTCCTTCGAAAAGTCTTTGCGATGAAAATTGTGGAAAATATCGAAGAAAAACCCTTAATTTAGGTGTAAATTTGTGATAAGGGTCCCCTAAACATTTTCAAAATTTTTCAAAATTTAGAATTTTGATATTTTGACTTAAATTGATAAAGCTAGTCATAAGTAGTATAAAATGTCCTTCGAAAAGTCTTTGCGATGAAAATTGTGGAAAATATCGAAGAAAAACCCTTAATTTAGGTGTAAATTTGTGATAAGGGTCCCCCTTACAACATTTTCAAAATTTTTCAAAATTTAGAATTTTGATATTTTGACTTAAATTGATAAAGCTAGTCATAAGTAGTATAAAATGTCCTTCGAAAAGTCTTTGCGATGAAAATTGTGGAAAATATCGAAGAAAAACCCTTAATTTAGGTGTAAATTTGTGATAAGGGTCCCCCTTACAACATTTTTAAAATTTTTCAAAATTTAGAATTTTGATATTTTGACTTAAATTGATAAAGCTAGTAATAAGTAGTATAAAATGTCCTTCGAAAAGTCTTTGCGATGAAAATTGTGGAAAATATCGAAGAAAAACCCTTAATTTAGGTGTAAATTTGTGATAAGGGTCCCCCGTTACAACATTTTCAAAATTTTTCAAAATTTAGAATTTTGATATTTTGACTTAAATTGATAAAGCTAGTCATAAGTAGTATAATATGTCCTTCGAAAAGTCTTCGCGATGAAAATTGTGGAAAATATCGAATAAAAACCCTTAATTTAGGTGTAAATTTGTGATAAGGGTCCCCCTTACAACATTTTTAAAATTTTCCAAAATTTAGAATTTTGATATTTTGACTTAAATTGATAAAGCTAGTCATAAGTAGTATAAAATGTCCTTCGAAAAGTCTTTGCGATGAAAATTGTGGAAAATATCGAAGAAAAACCCTTAATTTAGGTGTAATTTGTAAATTTCGTTACAACATTTTCAAAATTTTTCAAAATTTAGAATTTTGATATTTTGACTTAAATTGATAAAGCTAGTCATAAGTAGTATAAAATGTCCTTCGAAAAGTCTTTGCGATGAAAATTGTGGAAAATATCGAAGAAAAACCCTTAATTTAGGTGTAAATTTGTGATAAGGGTCCCCCGTTACAACATTTTCAAAATTTTTCAAAATTTAGAATTTTGATATTTTGACTTAAATTGATAAAGCTAGTCATAAGTAGTATAAAATGTCCTTCGAAAAGTCTTTGCGATGAAAATTGTGGAAAATATCGAAGAAAAACCCTTAATTTAGGTGTAAATTTGTGATAAGGGTCCCCCTTACAACATTTTTAAAATTTTTCAAAATTTAGAATTTTGATATTTTGACTTAAATTGATAAAGCTAGTCATAAGTAGTATAAAATGTCCTTCGAAAAGTCTTTGCGATGAAAATTGTGGAAAATATCGAAGAAAAACCCTTAATTTAGGTGTAAATTTGTGATAAGGGTCCCCCTTACAACATTTTTAAAATTTTTCAAAATTTAGAATTTTGATATTTTGACTTAAATTGATAAAGCTAGTCATAAGTAGTATAAAATGTCCTTCGAAAAGTCTTTGCGATGAAAATTGTGGAAAATATCGAAGAAAAACCCTTAATTTAGGTGTAAATTTGTGATAAGGGTCCCCCGTTACAACATTTTCAAAATTTTTCAAAATTTAGAATTTTGATATTTTGACTTAAATTGATAAAGCTAGTAATAAGTAGTATAAAATGTCCTTCGAAAAGTCTTTGCGATGAAAATTGTGGAAAATATCGAAGAAAAACCCTTAATTTAGGTGTAAATTTGTGATAAGGGTCCCCCCTTACAACATTTTCAAAATTTTTCAAAATTTAGAATTTTGATATTTTGACTTAAATTGATAAAGCTAGTCATAAGTAGTATAAAATGTCCTTCGAAAAGTCTTTGCGATGAAAATTGTGGAAAATATCGAAGAAAAACCCTTAATTTAGGTGTAAATTTGTGATAAGGGTCCCCCCTTACAACATTTTCAAAATTTTTCAAAATTTAGAATTTTGATATTTTGACTTAAATTGATAAAGCTAGTCATAAGTAGTATAATATGTCCTTCGAAAAGTCTTCGCGATGAAAATTGTGGAAAATATCGAAGAAAAACCCTTAATTTAGGTGTAAATTTGTGATAACATTTTCAAAATTTTTCAAAATTTAGAATTTTGATATTTTGACTTAAATTGATAAAGCTAGTCATAAGTAGTATAATATGTCCTTCGAAAAGTCTTCGCGATGAAAATTGTGGAAAATATCGAATAAAAACCCTTAATTTAGGTGTAAATTTGTGATAACATTTTCAAAATTTTTCAAAATTTAGAATTTTGATATTTTGACTTAAATTGATAAAGCTAGTCATAAGTAATATAAAATGTCCTTCGAAAAGTCTTTGCGATGAAAATTGTGGAAAATATCGAAGAAAAACCCTTAATTTAGGTGTAAATTTGTGATAAGGGTCCCCCTTACAACATTTTCAAAATTTTTCAAAATTTAGAATTTTGATATTTTGACTTAAATTGATAAAGCTAGTCATAAGTAGTATAAAATGTCCTTCGAAAAGTCTTTGCGATGAAAATTGTGGAAAATATCGAAGAAAAACCCTTAATTTAGGTGTAAATTTGTGATAAGGGTCCCCCGTTACAACATTTTCAAAATTTTTCAAAATTTAGAATTTTGATATTTTGACTTAAATTGATAAAGCTAGTAATAAGTAGTATAAAATGTCCTTCGAAAAGTCTTTGCGATGAAAATTGTGGAAAATATCGAAGAAAAACCCTTAATTTAGGTGTAAATTTGTGATAAGGGTCCCCCCTTACAACATTTTTAAAATTTTTCAAAATTTAGAATTTTGATATTTTGACTTAAATTGATAAAGCTAGTAATAAGTAGTATAAAATGTCCTTCGAAAAGTCTTTGCGATGAAAATTGTGGAAAATATCGAAGAAAAACCCTTAATTTAGGTGTAAATTTGTGATAAGGGTCCCCCGTTACAACATTTTCAAAATTTTTCAAAATTTAGAATTTTGATATTTTGACTTAAATTGATAAAGCTAGTCATAAGTAGTATAAAATGTCCTTCGAAAAGTCTTTGCGATGAAAATTGTGGAAAATATCGAAGAAAAACCCTTAATTTAGGTGTAAATTTGTGATAAGGGTCCCCCGTTACAACATTTTCAAAATTTTTCAAAATTTAGAATTTTGATATTTTGACTTAAATTGATAAAGCTAGTCATAAGTAGTATAATATGTCCTTCGAAAAGTCTTTGCGATGAAAATTGTGGAAAATATCGAAGAAAAACCCTTAATTTAGGTGTAAATTTGTGATAAGGGTCCCCCCTTACAACATTTTCAAAATTTTTCAAAATTTAGAATTTTGATATTTTGACTTAAATTGATAAAGCTAGTCATAAGTAGTATAAAATGTCCTTCGAAAAGTCTTTGCGATGAAAATTGTGGAAAATATCGAAGAAAAACCCTTAATTTAGGTGTAAATTTGTGATAAGGGTCCCCCTTACAACATTTTCAAAATTTTTCAAAATTTAGAATTTTGATATTTTGACTTAAATTGATAAAGCTAGTAATAAGTAGTATAAAATGTCCTTCGAAAAGTCTTTGCGATGAAAATTGTGGAAAATATCGAAGAAAAACCCTTAATTTAGGTGTAAATTTGTGATAAGGGTCCCCCGTTACAACATTTTCAAAATTTTTCAAAATTTAGAATTTTGATATTTTGACTTAAATTGATAAAGCTAGTCATAAGTAGTATAAAATGTCCTTCGAAAAGTCTTTGCGATGAAAATTGTGGAAAATATCGAAGAAAAACCCTTAATTTAGGTGTAAATTTGTGATAAGGGTCCCCGTTACAACATTTTCAAAATTTTTCAAAATTTAGAATTTTGATATTTTGACTTAAATTGATAAAGCTAGTAATAAGTAGTATAAAATGTCCTTCGAAAAGTCTTTGCGATGAAAATTGTGGAAAATATCGAAGAAAAACCCTTAATTTAGGTGTAAATTTGTGATAACATTTTCAAAATTTTTCAAAATTTAGAATTTTGATATTTTGACTTAAATTGATAAAGCTAGTCATAAGTAGTATAATATGTCCTTCGAAAAGTCTTCGCGATGAAAATTGTGGAAAATATCGAATAAAAACCCTTAATTTAGGTGTAAATTTGTGATAAGGGTCCCCCCTTACAACATTTTTAAAATTTTCCAAAATTTAGAATTTTGATATTTTGACTTAAATTGATAAAGCTAGTCATAAGTAGTATAAAATGTCCTTCGAAAAGTCTTTGCGATGAAAATTGTGGAAAATATCGAAGAAAAACCCTTAATTTAGGTGTAAATTTGTGATAAGGGTCCCCCGTTACAACATTTTCAAAATTTTTCAAAATTTAGAATTTTGATATTTTGACTTAAATTGATAAAGCTAGTCATAAGTAGTATAAAATGTCCTTCGAAAAGTCTTTGCGATGAAAATTGTGGAAAATATCGAAGAAAAACCCTTAATTTAGGTGTAAATTTGTGATAAGGGTCCCCCTTTACAACATTTTCAAAATTTTTCAAAATTTAGAATTTTGATATTTTGACTTAAATTGATAAAGCTAGTCATAAGTAGTATAATATGTCCTTCGAAAAGTCTTCGCGATGAAAATTGTGGAAAATATCGAATAAAAACCCTTAATTTAGGTGTAAATTTGTGATAAGGGTCCCCCCTTACAACATTTTTAAAATTTTCCAAAATTTAGAATTTTGATATTTTGACTTAAATTGATAAAGCTAGTCATAAGTAGTATAAAATGTCCTTCGAAAAGTCTTTGCGATGAAAATTGTGGAAAATATCGAAGAAAAACCCTTAATTTAGGTGTAAATTTGTGATAAGGGCCCCCCAACATTTTCAAAATTTTTCAAAATTTAGAATTTTGATATTTTGACTTAAATTGATAAAGCTAGTCATAAGTAGTATAAAATGTCCTTCGAAAAGTCTTTGCGATGAAAATTGTGGAAAATATCGAAGAAAAACCCTTAATTTAGGTGTAAATTTGTGATAAGGGTCCCCCTTACAACATTTTCAAAATTTTTCAAAATTTAGAATTTTGATATTTTGACTTAAATTGATAAAGCTAGTCATAAGTAGTATAAAATGTCCTTCGAAAAGTCTTTGCGATGAAAATTGTGGAAAATATCGAAGAAAAACCCTTAATTTAGGTGTAAATTTGTGATAAGGGTCCCCCTTACAACATTTTCAAAATTTTTCAAAATTTAGAATTTTGATATTTTGACTTAAATTGATAAAGCTAGTCATAAGTAGTATAAAATGTCCTTCGAAAAGTCTTTGCGATGAAAATTGTGGAAAATATCGAAGAAAAACCCTTAATTTAGGTGTAAATTTGTGATAAGGGTCCCCCTTACAACATTTTCAAAATTTTTCAAAATTTAGAATTTTGATATTTTGACTTAAATTGATAAAGCTAGTCATAAGTAGTATAAAATGTCCTTCGAAAAGTCTTTGCGATGAAAATTGTGGAAAATATCGAAGAAAAACCCTTAATTTAGGTGTAAATTTGTGATAAGGGTCCCCCGTTACAACATTTTCAAAATTTTTCAAAATTTAGAATTTTGATATTTTGACTTAAATTGATAAAGCTAGTCATAAGTAGTATAAAATGTCCTTCGAAAAGTCTTTGCGATGAAAATTGTGGAAAATATCGAAGAAAAACCCTTAATTTAGGTGTAAATTTGTGATAAGGGTCCCCCTACAACATTTTCAAAATTTTTCAAAATTTAGAATTTTGATATTTTGACTTAAATTGATAAAGCTAGTCATAAGTAGTATAAAATGTCCTTCGAAAAGTCTTTGCGATGAAAATTGTGGAAAATATCGAAGAAAAACCCTTAATTTAGGTGTAAATTTGTGATAAGGGTCCCCCTTACAACATTTTCAAAATTTTTCAAAATTTAGAATTTTGATATTTTGACTTAAATTGATAAAGCTAGTAATAAGTAGTATAAAATGTCCTTCGAAAAGTCTTTGCGATGAAAATTGTGGAAAATATCGAAGAAAAACCCTTAATTTAGGTGTAAATTTGTGATAAGGGTCCCCCGTTACAACATTTTCAAAATTTTTCAAAATTTAGAATTTTGATATTTTGACTTAAATTGATAAAGCTAGTCATAAGTAGTATAAAATGTCCTTCGAAAAGTCTTTGCGATGAAAATTGTGGAAAATATCGAAGAAAAACCCTTAATTTAGGTGTAAATTTGTGATAAGGGTCCCCCTTACAACATTTTCAAAATTTTTCAAAATTTAGAATTTTGATATTTTGACTTAAATTGATAAAGCTAGTCATAAGTAGTATAAAATGTCCTTCGAAAAGTCTTTGCGATGAAAATTGTGGAAAATATCGAAGAAAAACCCTTAATTTAGGTGTAAATTTGTGATAAGGGTCCCCCCTTACAACATTTTCAAAATTTTTCAAAATTTAGAATTTTGATATTTTGACTTAAATTGATAAAGCTAGTAATAAGTAGTATAAAATGTCCTTCGAAAAGTCTTTGCGATGAAAATTGTGGAAAATATCGAAGAAAAACCCTTAATTTAGGTGTAAATTTGTGATAAGGGTCCCTTACAACATTTTCAAAATTTTTCAAAATTTAGAATTTTGATATTTTGACTTAAATTGATAAAGCTAGTCATAAGTAGTATAATATGTCCTTCGAAAAGTCTTCGCGATGAAAATTGTGGAAAATATCGAATAAAAACCCTTAATTTAGGTGTAAATTTGTGATAAGGGTCCCCCCTTACAACATTTTTAAAATTTTCCAAAATTTAGAATTTTGATATTTTGACTTAAATTGATAAAGCTAGTCATAAGTAGTATAAAATGTCCTTCGAAAAGTCTTTGCGATGAAAATTGTGGAAAATATCGAAGAAAAACCCTTAATTTAGGTGTAAATTTGTGATAAGGGTCCCCCCTTACAACATTTTTAAAATTTTCCAAAATTTAGAATTTTGATATTTTGACTTAAATTGATAAAGCTAGTCATAAGTAGTATAAAATGTCCTTCGAAAAGTCTTTGCGATGAAAATTGTGGAAAATATCGAAGAAAAACCCTTAATTTAGGTGTAAATTTGTGATAAGGGTCCCCCGTTACAACATTTTCAAAATTTTTCAAAATTTAGAATTTTGATATTTTGACTTAAATTGATAAAGCTAGTCATAAGTAGTATAAAATGTCCTTCGAAAAGTCTTTGCGATGAAAATTGTGGAAAATATCGAAGAAAAACCCTTAATTTAGGTGTAAATTTGTGATAAGGGTCCCCCGTTACAACATTTTCAAAATTTTTCAAAATTTAGAATTTTGATATTTTGACTTAAATTGATAAAGCTAGTCATAAGTAGTATAAAATGTCCTTCGAAAAGTCTTTGCGATGAAAATTGTGGAAAATATCGAAGAAAAACCCTTAATTTAGGTGTAAATTTGTGATAACATTTTCAATTTTCAAAATTTAGAATTTTGATATTTTGACTTAAATTGATAAAGCTAGTCATAAGTAGTATAAAATGTCCTTCGAAAAGTCTTTGCGATGAAAATTGTGGAAAATATCGAAGAAAAACCCTTAATTTAGGTGTAAATTTGTGATAAGGGTCCCCCTTACAACATTTTCAAAATTTTTCAAAATTTAGAATTTTGATATTTTGACTTAAATTGATAAAGCTAGTAATAAGTAGTATAAAATGTCCTTCGAAAAGTCTTTGCGATGAAAATTGTGGAAAATATCGAAGAAAAACCCTTAATTTAGGTGTAAATTTGTGATAAGGGTCCCCCGTTACAACATTTTCAAAATTTTTCAAAATTAAGAATTTTGATATTTTGACTTAAATTGATTAAGCTAGTACTAAGTAGTATAAAATGTCCTTCGAAAAGTCTTTGCGATGAAAATTGTGGAAAATATCGAAGAAAAACCCTTAATTTAGGTGTAAATTTGTGATAAGGGTCCCCCGTTACAACATTTTCAAAATTTTTCAAAATTAAGAATTTTGATATTTTGACTTAAATTGATTAAGCTAGTACTAAGTAGTATAAAATGTCCTTCGAAAAGTCTTTGCGATGAAAATTGTGGAAAATATCGAAGAAAAACCCTTAATTTAGGTGTAAATTTGTGATAAGGGTCCCCCGTTACAACATTTTCAAAATTTTTCAAAATTTAGAATTTTGATATTTTGACTTAAATTGATAAAGCTAGTCATAAGTAGTATAAAATGTCCTTCGAAAAGTCTTTGCGATGAAAATTGTGGAAAATATCGAAGAAAAACCCTTAATTTAGGTGTAAATTTGTGATAGGGCCCCCTTACAACATTTTCAAAATTTTTCAAAATTTAGAATTTTGATATTTTGACTTAAATTGATAAAGCTAGTCATAAGTAGTGTAAAATGTCCTTCGAAAAGTCTTTGCGATGAAAATTGTGGAAAATATCGAAGAAAAACCCTTAATTTAGGTGTAAATTTGTGATAAGGGTCCCCCTTACAACATTTTCAAAATTTTTCAAAATTTAGAATTTTGATATTTTGACTTAAATTGATAAAGCTAGTCATAAGTAGTATAAAATGTCCTTCGAAAAGTCTTTGCGATGAAAATTGTGGAAAATATCGAAGAAAAACCCTTAATTTAGGTGTAAATTTGTGATAAGGGTCCCCCCTTACAACATTTTTAAAATTTTCCAAAATTTAGATATTTGATATTTTGACTTAAATTGATAAAGCTAGTAATAAGTAGTATAAAATGTCCTTCGAAAAGTCTTTGCGATAAAAATTGTGGAAAATATCGAAGAAAAACCCTTAATTTAGGTGTAAATTTGTGATAAGGGTCCCCCCTTACAACATTTTCAAAATTTTTCAAAATTTAGAATTTTGATATTTTGACTTAAATTGATAAAGCTAGTCATAAGTAGTATAAAATGTCCTTCGAAAAGTCTTTGCGATGAAAATTGTGGAAAATATCGAAGAAAAACCCTTAATTTAGGTGTAAATTT
Organism: Zaprionus camerounensis; assembly: GCA_018904165.1. Classification (NCBI taxonomy): domain Eukaryota; kingdom Metazoa; phylum Arthropoda; class Insecta; order Diptera; family Drosophilidae; genus Zaprionus; species Zaprionus camerounensis. The sequence continues at coordinate 122,824 of JAEIFS010000730.1, forward strand.
GTGATAAGGGTCCCCTTACAACATTTTCAAAATTTTTCAAAATTTAGAATTTTGATATTTTGACTTAAATTGATAAAGCTAGTCATAAGTAGTATAAAATGTCCTTCGAAAAGTCTTTGCGATGAAAATTGTGGAAAATATCGAAGAAAAACCCTTAATTTAGGTGTAAATTTGTGATAACATTTTCAAAATTTTTCAAAATTTAGAATTTTGATATTTTGACTTAAATTGATAAAGCTAGTAATAAGTAGTATAAAATGTCCTTCGAAAAGTCTTTGCGATGAAAATTGTGGAAAATATCGAAGAAAAACCCTTAATTTAGGTGTAAATTTGTGATAAGGGTCCCCCCTTACAACATTTTTAAAATTTTCCAAAATTTAGAATTTTGATATTTTGACTTAAATTGATAAAGCTAGTAATAAGTAGTATAAAATGTCCTTCGAAAAGTCTTTGCGATGAAAATTGTGGAAAATATCGAAGAAAAACCCTTAATTTAGGTGTAAATTTGTGATAAGGGTCCCCGTTACAAATTCAACATTTTCAAAATTTAGAATTTTGATATTTTGACTTAAATTGATTAAGCTAGTCCTAAGTGGTATAAAATGTCCTTCGAAAAGTCTTTGCGATGAAAATTGTGGGAAATATCGAAGAAAAACCCTTAATTTAGGTGTAAATTTGTGATAGGGTCCCCTTTAAACATTTTCAAAATTTTTCAAAATTTAGAATTTTGATATTTTGACTTAAATTGATAAAGCTAGTAATAAGTAGTATAAAATGTCCTTCGAAAAGTCTTTGCGATGAAAATTGTGAGAAAATATCGAAGAAAAACCCTTAATTTAGGTGTAAATTTGTGATAAGGGTCCCCCTTACAACATTTTCAAAATTTTTCAAAATTTAGAATTTTGATATTTTGACTTAAATTGATAAAGCTAGTCATAAGTAGTATAAAATGTCCTTCGAAAAGTCTTTGCGATGAAAATTGTGGAAAATATCGAAGAAAAACCCTTAATTTAGGTGTAAATTTGTGATAACATTTTAAAAATTTTTCAAAATTTAGAATTTTGATATTTTGACTTAAATTGATAAAGCTAGTCATAAGTAGTGTAAAAAGTCCTTCGAAAAAGTCCTGCGATGAAAATTGTAGAAAATATCGAAGAAAAACCCTTAATTTAGGTTTAAATTTGTGATAAGGGTCCCCCCTTACAACATTTTCAAAATTTTTCAAAATTTAGAATTTTGATATTTTGACTTAAATTGATAAAGCTAGTCATAAGTAGTATAATATGTCCTTCGAAAAGTCTTTGCGATGAAAATTGTGGAAAATATCGAAGAAAAACCCTTAATTTAGGTGTAATTTGTGATGGCCCCCGTTCAACATTTTCAAAATTTTTCAAAATTTAGAATTTTGATATTTTGACTTAAATTGATAAAGCTAGTCATAGGTAGTGTAAAATGTCCTTCGAAAAGTCTTCGCGATGAAAATTGTAGAAAATATCGAAGAAAAACCCTTAATTTAGGTGTAAATTTGTGATAAGGGTCCCCCTTACAACATTTTTAAAAATTTTCAAAATTTAGAATTTTGATATTTTGACTTAAATTGATAAAGCTAGTCATAAGTAGTATAAAATGTCCTTCGAAAGTCTTTGCGATGAAAATTGTGGGAAATATCCGAAGAAAAACCCTTAATTTTTAGGTGTAAATTTGTGATGCAACATTTTCAAAATTTTTCAAAATTTAGAATTTTGATATTTGACTTAAATTGATAAAGCTAGTCATAAGTAGTATAATATGTCCTTCGAAAAGTCTTTGCGATGAAAATTGTGGAAAATATCGAAGGAAAACCCTTAATTTAGGTGTAAATTTGTGATAAGGGTCCCCCGTCACAACATTTTCAAAATTTTCCAAAATTTAGAATTTTGATATTTTGACTAAATTGATAAAGCTAGTCATAAGTAGTATAAAATGTCCTTCGAAAAGTCTTTGCGATGAAAATTGTGGAAAATATCCGAATAAAAACCCTGTAATTTGGGTGTAAATTTGTGATAAGGGTCCCCCTTTATTACGTATTTCAAAAATTTTCAAAATTTAAAATTTTGATATTTGGCCTTAAATTGATAAAGCTAGTCATAAGTAGTATAAAATGTCCTTCGAAAGTCTTTGCGGTGAAAATTATGGAAAATATCGAAGAAGAAAAACCCTTAATTTAGGTGTAAATTTGTGATAAGGGTCCCCCTTTGCATCATTTTCAAAATTTTCCAAAATTTAGATATTTGATATTTTGACTTAAATTGATAAAGCTAGTCATAAGTAGTATAAAATGTCCTTCGAAAAGTCTTTGCGATGAAAATTGTGGGAAATATCGAAGAAAAACCCTTAATTTAGGTGTAAATTTGTGATAAGGGTCCCCCTTACAACATTTTCAAAATTTTTCAAAATTTAGAATTTTGATATTTTGACTTAAATTGATAAAGCTAGTCCTAAGTAGTATAAAATGTTCCTTCGAAAAGTCTTTGCGATGAAAATTGTGGAAAATATCGAAGAAAAACCCTTAATTTAGGTGTAAATTTGTGATAACATTTTTCAAAATTTTTCAAAATTTAGAATTTTGATATTTTGACTTAAATTGATAAAGCTAGTCATAAGTAGTGTAAAAAGTCCTTCGAAAAGTCCCTGCGATAGAAAATTGTGGAAAATATCGAAGAAAAACCCTTAATTTAGGTGTAAATTTGTGATAAGGGTCCCCCGTCACAGCATTTTCAAAATTTTCAAAATTTAGAATTTTGATATTTTGACTTAAATTGATAAAGCTAGTCATAAATAGTATAATATGTCCTTCGGAAAGTCTCGCTATGTTAGTATGGAAAATATCGAATAAAACGCCCGAATTTAGGTGTAAATTTGATAAATTTAATTCTTAGGCACTAAAAATTTTCAAAAAAAATTTAGAATTTTAGTATTTGACAAAAATTGATAAAGCTAAGTCATAAGTAAGTATAAAATGTCTCAACTAGAAAATCTTTGCGATGAGAATTGTGGAAAATATCGAAGAAAAACCCTTAATTTAGGTGTAAATTTGGCAGTAAGGGGTCCCCAACACAACATTTTTAAAATTTTCAAAATTTAGATATTTGATATTTTGACTTAAATTGATAAAGCTAGTAATAAGTAGTATAAAATGTCCTTCGAAAAGTCTTGCGATAAAAATTGTGCAAAATATCGAAGAAAAACCCTTAATTTAGGTGTAAATTTGTGATAAGGGTCCCCCCTTACAACATTTTCAAAATTTTTCAAAATTTAGAATTTTGATATTTTGACTTAAATTGAAAAAGCTAGTACTAAGTAGTATAATATGTCCTTCGAAAAGTCTTCGCGATGAAAATTGTGGAAAATATCGAATAAAAACCCTTAATTTAGGTGTACATTTGTGATAAGGGTCCCCCCTTACAACATTTTTAAAATTTTCCAAAATTTAGAATTTTGATATTTTGACTTAAATTGATAAAGCTAGTCATAAGTAGTATAAAATGTCCTTCGAAAAGTCTTTGCGATGAAAATTGTGGGAAATATCGAAGAAAAACCCTTAATTTAGGTGTAAATTTGTGATAAGGGTCCCCCGTTACAACATTTTCAAAATTTTTCAAAATTTAGAATTTTGATATTTTGACTTAAATTGATAAAGCTAGTAGTAAGTAGTATAAAATGTCCTTCGAAAAGTCTTTGCGCTGAAAATTGTGGAAAATATCGAAGAAAAACCCTTAATTTAGGTGTAAATTTGTGATAAGGGTCCCCCCTTACAACATTTTCAAAATTTTTCAAAATTTAGAATTTTGATATTTTGACTTAAATTGATAAAGCTAGTAATAAGTAGTATAAAATGTCCTTCGAAAAGTCTTTGCGATGAAAATTGTGGAAAATATCGAAGAAAAACCCTTAATTTAGGTGTAAATTTGTGATAAGGGTCCCCCGTTACAACATTTTCAAAATTTTTCAAAATTTAGAATTTTGATATTTTGACTTAAATTGATAAAGCTAGTCATAAGTAGTATAATATGTCCTTCGAAAAGTCTTTGCGATGAAAATTGTGGAAAATATCGAATAAAAACCCTTAATTTAGGTGTAAATTTGTGATAAGGGTCCCTTACAACATTTTTAAAATGTTCCAAAATTTAGAATTTTGATATTTTGACTTAAATTGATAAAGCTAGTCATAAGTAGTATAAAATGTCCTTCGAAAAGTCTTTGCGATGAAAATTGTGGGAAATATCGAAGAAAAACCCTTAATTTAGGTGTAAATTTGTGATAACATTTTCAAAATTTTTCAAAATTTAGAATTTTGATATTTTGACTTAAATTGATAAAGCTAGTCATAAGTAGTATAAAATGTCCTTCGAAAAGTCTTTGCGATGAAAATTGTGGAAAATATCGAAGAAAAACCCTTAATTTAGGTGTAAATTTGTGATAAGGGTCCCCCGTTACAACATTTTCAAAATTTTTCAAAATTTAGAATTTTGATATTTTGACTTAAATTGATAAAGCTAGTCATAAGTAGTATAAAATGTCCTTCGAAAAGTCTTTGCGCTGAAAATTGTGGAAAATATCGAAGAAAAACCCTTAATTTAGGTGTAAATTTGTGATAAGGGTCCCCCGTTACAACATTTTCAAAATTTTTCAAAATTTAGAATTTTGATATTTTGACTTAAATTGATAAAGCTAGTAATAAGTAGTATAAAATGTCCTTCGAAAAGTCTTTGCGATGAAAATTGTGGAAAATATCGAAGAAAAACCCTTAATTTAGGTGTAAATTTGTGATAAGGGTCCCTCCCCCGTTACAACATTTTCAAAATTTTTCAAAAATTTAGAATTTTGATATTTTGACTTAAATTGATAAAGCTAGTCATAAGTAGTATAATATGTCCTTCGAAAAGTCTTCGCGATGAAAATTGTGGAAAATATCGAATAAAAACCCTTAATTTAGGTGTAAATTTGTGATAAGGGTCCCTTACAACATTTTTAAAATGTTCCAAAATTTAGAATTTTGATATTTTGACTTAAATTGATAAAGCTAGTCATAAGTAGTATAATATGTCCTTCGAAAAGTCTTCGCGATGAAAATTGTGGAAAATATCGAATAAAAACCCTTAATTTAGGTGTAAATTTGTGATAAGGGTCCCCCCTTACAACATTTTCAAAATTTTTCAAAATTTAGAATTTTGATATTTTGACTTAAATTGATAAAGCTAGTAATAAGTAGTATAAAATGTCCTTCGAAAAGTCTTTGCGATGAAAATTGTGGAAAATATCGAAGAAAAACCCTTAATTTAGGTGTACATTTGTGATAAGGGTCCCCCCTTACAACATTTTTAAAATTTTCCAAAATTTAGAATTTTGATATTTTGACTTAAATTGATAAAGCTAGTCATAAGTAGTATAAAATGTCCTTCGAAAAGTCTTTGCGATGAAAATTGTGGGAAATATCGAAGAAAAACCCTTAATTTAGGTGTAAATTTGTGATAACATTTTCAAAATTTTTCAAAATTTAGAATTTTGATATTTTGACTTAAATTGATAAAGCTAGTAGTAAGTAGTATAAAATGTCCTTCGAAAAGTCTTTGCGCTGAAAATTGTGGAAAATATCGAAGAAAAACCCTTAATTTAGGTGTAAATTTGTGATAAGGGTCCCCCGTTACAACATTTTCAAAATTTTTCAAAATTTAGAATTTTGATATTTTGACTTAAATTGATAAAGCTAGTAATAAGTAGTATAAAATGTCCTTCGAAAAGTCTTTGCGATGAAAATTGTGGAAAATATCGAAGAAAAACCCTTAATTTAGGTGTAAATTTGTGATAAGGGTCCCCCGTTACAACATTTTCAAAATTTTTCAAAATTTAGAATTTTGATATTTTGACTTAAATTGATAAAGCTAGTCATAAGTAGTATAAAATGTCCTTCGAAAAGTCTTTGCGATGAAAATTGTGGAAAATATCGAAGAAAAACCCTTAATTTAGGTGTAAATTTGTGATAAGGGTCCCCCGTTACAACATTTTCAAAATTTTTCAAAATTTAGAATTTTGATATTTTGACTTAAATTGATAAAGCTAGTCATAAGTAGTATAATATGTCCTTCGAAAAGTCTTCGCGATGAAAATTGTGGAAAATATCGAATAAAAACCCTTAATTTAGGTGTAAATTTGTGATAAGGGTCCCCTTACAACATTTTCAAAATGTTCCAAAATTTAGAATTTTGATATTTTGACTTAAATTGATAAAGCTAGTCATAAGTAGTATAAAATGTCCTTCGAAAAGTCTTTGCGATGAAAATTGTGGAAAATATCGAAGAAAAAACCCTTAATTTAGGTGTAAATTTGTGATAAGGGTCCCTAAACATTTTCAAAATTTTTCAAAATTTAGAATTTTGATATTTTGACTTAAATTGATAAAGCTAGTAGTAAGTAGTATAAAATGTCCTTCGAAAAGTCTTTGCGCTGAAAATTGTGGAAAATATCGAAGAAAAACCCTTAATTTAGGTGTAAATTTGTGATAAGGGTCCCCCGTTACAACATTTTCAAAATTTTTCAAAATTTAGAATTTTGATATTTTGACTTAAATTGATAAAGCTAGTCATAAGTAGTATAATATGTCCTTCGAAAAGTCTTCGCGATGAAAATTGTGGAAAATATCGAATAAAAACCCTTAATTTAGGTGTAAATTTGTGATAAGGGTCCCCCCTTACAACATTTTTAAAATGTTCCAAAATTTAGAATTTTGATATTTTGACTTAAATTGATAAAGCTAGTCATAAGTAGTATAAAATGTCCTTCGAAAAGTCTTTGCGATGAAAATTGTGGGAAATATCGAAGAAAAACCCTTAATTTAGGTGTAAATTTGTGATAACATTTTCAAAATTTTTCAAAATTTAGAATTTTGATATTTTGACTTAAATTGATAAAGCTAGTACTAAGTAGTATAAAATGTCCTTCGAAAAGTCTTTGCGATGAAAATTGTGGAAAATATCGAAGAAAAACCCTTAATTTAGGTGTAAATTTGTGATAAGGGTCCCCCGTTACAACATTTTCAAAATTTTTCAAAATTTAGAATTTTGATATTTTGACTTAAATTGATAAAGCTAGTCATAAGTAGTATAATATGTCCTTCGAAAAGTCTTCGCGATGAAAATTGTGGAAAATATCGAATAAAAACCCTTAATTTAGGTGTAAATTTGTGATAAGGGTCCCTTACAACATTTTTAAAATTTTCCATTAAATTTTTGATTTTTATTTTGACTTAAATTGATAAAGCTAGTCATAAGTAGTATAAAATGTCCTTCGAAAAGTCTTTGCGATGAAAATTGTGGAAAATATCGAAGAAAAACCCTTAATTTAGGTGTAAATTTGTGATAACATTTTCAAAATTTTTCAAAATTTAGAATTTTGATATTTTGACTTAAATTGATAAAGCTAGTAATAAGTAGTATAAAATGTCCTTCGAAAAGTCTTTGCGATGAAAATTGTGGAAAATATCGAAGAAAAACCCTTAATTTAGGTGTAAATTTGTGATAAGGGTCCCCCGTTACAACATTTTCAAAATTTTTCAAAATTTAGAATTTTGATATTTTGACTTAAATTGATAAAGCTAGTCATAAGTAGTATAATATGTCCTTCGAAAAGTCTTTGCGATGAAAATTGTGGAAAATATCGAATAAAAACCCTTAATTTAGGTGTAAATTTGTGATAAGGGTCCCTTACAACATTTTTAAAATGTTCCAAAATTTAGAATTTTGATATTTTGACTTAAATTGATAAAGCTAGTCATAAGTAGTATAAAATGTCCTTCGAAAAGTCTTTGCGATGAAAATTGTGGGAAATATCGAAGAAAAACCCTTAATTTAGGTGTAAATTTGTGATAAGGGGCCCCCCTTACAACATTTTCAAAATTTTTCAAAATTTAGAATTTTGATATTTTGACTTAAATTGATAAAGCTAGTAATAAGTAGTATAAAATGTCCTTCGAAAAGTCTTTGCGATGAAAATTGTGGAAAATATCGAAGAAAAACCCTTAATTTAGGTGTAAATTTGTGATAAGGGTCCCCCGTTACAACATTTTCAAAATTTTTCAAAATTTAGAATTTTGATATTTTGACTTAAATTGATAAAGCTAGTCATAAGTAGTATAATATGTCCTTCGAAAAGTCTTCGCGATGAAAATTGTGGAAAATATCGAATAAAAACCCTTAATTTAGGTGTAAATTTGTGATAAGGGTCCCTTACAACATTTTTAAAATGTTCCAAAATTTAGAATTTTGATATTTTGACTTAAATTGATAAAGCTAGTCATAAGTAGTATAAAATGTCCTTCGAAAAGTCTTTGCGATGAAAATTGTGGGAAATATCGAAGAAAAACCCTTAATTTAGGTGTAAATTTGTGATAACATTTTCAAAATTTTTCAAAATTTAGAATTTTGATATTTTGACTTAAATTGATAAAGCTAGTACTAAGTAGTATAAAATGTCCTTCGAAAAGTCTTTGCGATGAAAATTGTGGAAAATATCGAAGAAAAACCCTTAATTTAGGTGTAAATTTGTGATAAGGGTCCCCCGTTACAACATTTTCAAAATTTTTCAAAATTTAGAATTTTGATATTTTGACTTAAATTGATAAAGCTAGTCATAAGTAGTATAATATGTCCTTCGAAAAGTCTTCGCGATGAAAATTGTGGAAAATATCGAATAAAAACCCTTAATTTAGGTGTAAATTTGTGATAAGGGTCCCTTACAACATTTTTAAAATGTTCCAAAATTTAGAATTTTGATATTTTGACTTAAATTGATAAAGCTAGTCATAAGTAGTATAAAATGTCCTTCGAAAAGTCTTTGCGATGAAAATTGTGGAAAATATCGAAGAAAAACCCTTAATTTAGGTGTAAATTTGTGATAAGGGTCCCCCCTTACAACATTTTCAAAATTTTTCAAAATTTAGAATTTTGATATTTTGACTTAAATTGATAAAGCTAGTAATAAGTAGTATAAAATGTCCTTCGAAAAGTCTTTGCGATGAAAATTGTGGAAAATATCGAAGAAAAACCCTTAATTTAGGTGTAAATTTGTGATAAGGGTCCCCCCTTACAACATTTTCAAAATTTTTCAAAATTTAGAATTTTGATATTTTGACTTAAATTGATAAAGCTAGTCATAAGTAGTATAATATGTCCTTCGAAAAGTCTTTGCGATGAAAATTGTGGAAAATATCGAATAAAAACCCTTAATTTAGGTGTAAATTTGTGATAAGGGTCCCTTACAACATTTTTAAAATGTTTCAAAATTTAGAATTTTGATATTTTGACTTAAATTGATAAAGCTAGTCATAAGTAGTATAAAATGTCCTTCGAAAAGTCTTTGCGATGAAAATTGTGGAAAATATCGAATAAAAACCCTTAATTTAGGTGTAAATTTGTGATAAGGGTCCCCCCTTACAACATTTTCAAAATTTTTCAAAATTTAGAATTTTGATATTTTGACTTAAATTGATAAAGCTAGTCATAAGTAGTATAATATGTCCTTCGAAAAGTCTTTGCGATGAAAATTGTGGAAAATATCGAATAAAAACCCTTAATTTAGGTGTACATTTGTGATAAGGGTCCCCCCTTACAACATTTTTAAAATTTTCCAAAATTTAGAATTTTGATATTTTGACTTAAATTGATAAAGCTAGTCATAAGTAGTATAAAATGTCCTTCGAAAAGTCTTTGCGATGAAAATTGTGGGAAATATCGAAGAAAAACCCTTAATTTAGGTGTAAATTTGTGATAAGGGCCCTTAAACATTTTCAAAATTTTTCAAAATTTAGAATTTTGATATTTTGACTTAAATTGATAAAGCTAGTCATAAGTAGTGTAAAAAGTCCTTCGAAAAAGTCCTGCGATGAAAATTGTAGAAAATATCGAAGAAAAACCCTTAATTTAGGTGTAAATTTGTGATAAGGGTCCCCCCTTACAACATTTTCAAAATTTTTCAAAATTTAGAATTTTGATATTTTGACTTAAATTGATAAAGCTAGTAATAAGTAGTATAAAATGTCCTTCGAAAAGTCCTTGCGATGAAAATTGTGGAAAATATCGAAGAAAAACCCTTAATTTAGGTGTAAATTTGTGATAAGGGTCCCCCGTTACAACATTTTCAAAATTTTTCAAAATTTAGAATTTTGATATTTTGACTTAAATTGATAAAGCTAGTCATAAATAGTATAATATGTCCTT